>JAOQIF010000656.1:0-50890 GCA_026260285.1 Colletotrichum sansevieriae | reverse complement strand
ATAAGATTAATATGAAGTATATTTAATATATAAAGCTAAGGTATTATAACTTCTATAAGAAAGACCTAGCTTTTTAAAACTAAGGATCTAAGAAAATAGCTTTACTAAGATATATTAGTAAGGTAAGATAATTTAAATAATTATAGAGTATAAGTAATTAAAAAACTATACTTACTTATTAAAATAGGATAATAATAAGTAAATATAATAAAGTCCTTATATAATATTATTATATTATATATAATTAAAGAATAACTCTTAACTAATATATTAATTAATAGAGAAGCTATGCTAGTAATAATAAATAGAGCTAACTTTAAATTACTTAGTATAATAAATTAATAATAGATTAAATAGAGAAAGAAGACTCTAAAGGAAGAATATTACTTATAAAATATTAAAAGAAATAGAGTTTAGTATAATAGGAGCCTTATTAACTCAGAGATAATATAACTCCCTTTAAGTTACTATAGCTCCTAAGAGTAGCTTTACTTTGATGTTATAGATATAAGAGATCATTATAACATTATCCTAAGCTTCTATAGTTATAAAAATATAACTTATAAATAGATTAGAGAATTAGCTAATTCTAATAAGTAGAGGACTTAGTTACTAAGTAGTAACTTAAGAGAGGTACTTTAAATAAGTTATAAAGGACTCCTAAAGAAACATAAAACCCTATATATTTAAGAATTAAAGATATTAATATTAAGATATTAATAATAATAAGTATTAATAAAAAAGATTAAATACTATTTATTCTAAGAGAATACTAGTAATATAAGAAGTTATTTACTAAAGAACTTAATATAGGATCACTAGAATATAATAGCTATAATTATAAGATCAAGCTAAAACTAGGAAAAGAACTAATATTTAAAAAGATTTAAAAACTTAATTAAGAAGAAATAGAAGTACTTAATACTTACCTTAAAGAGAATCTAAAGAAAGGATTTGTTAGACCCTTAATATTACTTATAAGATATCTAATACTCTTTATACTAAAGAAGAATAAGAAGAAATAACATATATTAATTATTAAAAACTTAATAATATTACTATTAAAAACTATTGCCTATTACTACTTATTTCTAAATTATATAACCTCTTATATAGTACGAACTAGTTTATAGCCTATGATACCTTTTAGACCTATAGACGCACTAATAACCTTTTAGATTATGATTATTAAAATACTATGACTATACCTTAATAACTTTACTATAATATAACTTAATAATGTTCTTATCTTTTCTAAAAATCTAGAAGAATATAAGAAATATATATTTTAAATACTTAGATAATTATAAGAAATAAAACTCTTAATTAAGCTAGCTAAAAGTAAATTTTACTAATAAGAAGTGAAAGTCCTAAGATTTATTGTTACGCTAGGAATTATTAACATATCTAGGGATAAAGTAAAAGCTATTTAAAATTAGCTTACACCTACTTATATTAAGGATACATAATCCTTCTTAGGATTTATAAACTTTTATTAATAATTTATTAGAAACTATATAGAAGTTAGTAGAAAACTCTAAGATCTTATTAAGAAAGATAATATATTCTAATAAACTAAGAAATACTAATAAGATTTTAATAAGATTAAGTAACTAATAGAAGAAGATATTATATATTCTATACTAGACCCTAATAAGCTATTTAAGCTTAAGACTAATACCTTAGACTTTATTATAAGTATATAACTTAAGTAATATAATAATAAGAACTAATTATAATTAGTTACTTTTATATTAAAAAGTTTAATTGACTAGACTTTAACTACTAGATCTAAGATAAAGAACTTATAGTAATTATTAAAGCTTTTAAAGAATAGAGACCCTAATTATTAAGAACTGAATATCTAGTTAAATATATATAAGTTATAAGAACCTTTTATACTTTATTACTTTAAAAACCTTTAATAAGTAATAAGTAAGATAATTAGAATTTCTATTTGAATTTAACTTTAAAATTATATATAAGAAAGGAAATAAGAATAATACAGCTAACGCTCTAAGCTAATAACTAAATTATAATATCCTAGTACTTAAAGAAACTTGAGTTATCTTAAAATATAATAAGAATAAAAACTTTATACTAGCTACAAAACTTCGAATAATAGCTAGGAAGGTTAATACTAGTATAACTAAATAAATAACCCTTAAAACTATTAGGAAGGTATATTTAATACTTACATATAGATACTAAAGCATTACTAAGGTATAGAAAAGTATTTAATAATACTAAAATAAAACTACTATAAGATAAGAAGTAGCTAATACCATTAAAAATTATAAAATCTATACTAAGAGTAACCTAAGTTAATATTAACCTTATAATAAGTTTTAACTATCACTTATCCTAGGAGTAGTATAATAATTAATATTAATTAACTTTATTATTAAATTACTTAAGTTAAAGGAACTAATAACTAAAACTGAGTATAATAATATTTTACTAATTATAAACTAACTTATAAAGTATACCTATTTTATCCCTTATATAGAGCCTAATACTACTAAAGACCTTAGTTATATATTTCTTAAAACTATTATTAATTAATATAGAATATTAATAGGAGTTATATTAGATAGAGATAAGTTATTTACTTGAAAGTTTCAAAGATCCTTAATCTTATAGCTTAGACCTCATTATAAACTCTCTGCTATCTTTTATCTATAAATTAATAAATAAATTAAATAAATTAACTAAATTTTAGAAACCTACCTATACTATGATATTAACTATAACTAAGATAATTAGGTACTACTACTATTAATAGCCTAATTTGCTTATAATCATATAATAGGAGAAGGTATAAAAGAATTATTATTCTTTTTAAATTATAGATTTAACCTAACAACTTATAGGGAACTATAATAAAGCTTAGTAGTACTTAAAGCTATAATAGAAGTTAATAAGATTTAGGAAATATAATAAGACCTCCCTAAGGACCTCAAATTTATATATAAATAAATATATAAGTAAATTAATAAGAAAAGAGTTAAGGGACTAACTCTAAAGGAGGGAGATAGTATCTACCTTATATAATAAAACATTAAAACTAAATAGCTAAGCGATAAATTAGACCTTCAAAAACTTAGACTATTTAGGATTAGTAAGAAGATTTCTAATATTACTTATAAAGTATTATCTAATCTTTTATATTTTACTCCTCGAACTAGTACTATAAGGACTATAAATAAATAACCTTATAAAAGATTATTAACTATGTTAGAGATAAGAATAAAATATAATACCTTATTAAATAGAAAGGAAATAAATATAAAGATAATATATAGGAACCCGTAATAAACCTCGAATATATATAAGATAAACTCCGAATATATTAGGAATATTAACTATAATATTACCTATAAGTAAGAACCACACTAAGAATATACAATATTTAACTTATTTAACCTTAACCTATTATTAAACTATAACGAATTAACTAAGCTAGAAACGAAAATCTATTTATAACTAGGAATACCTATTAACTAAGAACTACTACTAGAAAGGAAGTTAGGTATACTAGGATCCTAATTACTAAGCACTAAGTCTAAATCTACCATACCAAAACTACCTATTAAATAAGCCTTAGTAATAGGAGAAACTATTAAGGACTCCCCTTTATTTATTACCCTTTACTCTTATAGAATACTATCGTTTTCTATTTTTATAAATAATGTAATTATAATATCGTTTTATTTAATTTAGCCTATACTCAATATAACGCTATAGGTTTTTTCTATAGTATCTCCTCCTCTATAACCACTATATCCTCGAGATAAGAAGCCTTACTAAGTAAATAATCTACTAATAAAGCAATTAGTACATATTATAAAAGGAAATTATAGAATAAACCTATATATATAAATCATATTAGTAGTTATATTATTAGAGTAACCTAGAATAAGTACACTCGCTATAGACCTTAGTATTTAGAAGTATTTTATAACGCTTTCTAGAAGAATAATAATAAGAATATAATATCTCTATAATAACCCCATACTTAGTAATTTAAAGAGCTTAATTATAATAATAAAGAGTAGAAGAAGAAATTAATTTCTAAATTTAACCTAATATAGTATTAGTATTATAGGAATATTAGGACGCACGATTAATAACTCCCTAACCTAGGAGTAACGACCTACTTATATTAGTCTTAGGGATAAGACTATTCAGAAGGAGACCTAATATTATAACCCGTTAGAAGTATATAGACTAGGGTAGCCCTATAGGCATTACTAGCGCCTAAAACACCTTTATATATAGGATAATATAGGAATAATAAGCCTTACCTAGTATAAAAGAATTATAATATAAGTTATATAATAATAAAATAAGAAGTAATTAGTAGAGTATAGAAAGGAATAATTAGTAAGTAATTAGTTAGTATTACTAACTAATTATAATTACTACTCTAAGGAGGTAATTACTTAGAATAAGAAAAGAAGGATATCTAGGACTTATAAATAAAATAGACTTAAGCCTAGCTTAAGAATAAACTTCTATAGCTCTTTAGTAATTAACTTTATAATTATCCCTAGGATACTCTTAGCTTATCTTATATTATATACCCCCTTATAAGGATTATAACTAATTACTATAGCCCTTAATCTAACCTAGACCTAATAATATAGACTAGTAAGATAATATTATTATTACGCGTTGTCCCTTAGCTTCTATTAGTAGAAACCCTACTATTAGATAGCAAATTATAATACAAAACTAGCATTTTAGGAAATTATATAGAGATAACTATAAGAGTAACTTAATAAAATTCTATATATAAGTAGATTATTATATACTCTCTCTAAAAAAAAGCTTTAAGTTTACTTAATAGCGATATCTTTAGTAAATATAATAATTACTAATACTTTTGATTTAAATCTAATAAATTTAATATAGAAGTTATTAAGTTACTTTCTCCTCTATAAATATAAAAAACATACAAAGTATAATATTAAGTTAAGTATTATATTATATTACTTATTATATAGCTTAAGTTTAATAAAATCTTCAAAATTAAATCTTTAGAAAATAAATTTACTCAAGAGATTTTAAATTTTAGTTATTATAAATTAAGGAAGAAAATTATCTTAGAAACTAAGCCTATAGAAGTAAGATAAAATACTTTAAAAATATGACTTAATAACTTAGCTTAATATATATTTTATTTAATTTAATATATAATAATACTTAAAACCTTTAAAACCTAAATAATATAGTATATATTATAAGTATTAAAAAAGAACTATAAAGATTTAAGATTCTTATATTTTTAAGTACTTATATTATTTTTACTATAATTCTTAGGAGTTTTACTGAATCAATAAGTAGGTGTGCGGCTAGGGGGGGGGGGGGGGGGGCGCTGCGAGCGGGTGGTCCGACTTATCTATTAGTGATTTATTATCTTCTATATCTTACTTATTATTACTGCTGCTACCCTGATATTACTTGCTGCTGCCCTATACTTAGTTTCGCTTCCTATATGCGTATCCTCGCTGTCTCCCAAAGCATGGTTATAGTACTTATAGCTATAGTAACCGCTAATATCTCGCTAGTAATCTCAAGTAGAAAGAGTTTACTTGACTTTGTCGAAGGGGCTATAGACCTATTAACTAGGTTCCTTAGTGCTTAGATACTCCCTAGGCCTTATCGCATCCTCTGCATTATAAGAGCTTTCTAGCTTAGGCAAGCTTATAGGTAAGTTCATAGTCTTAGGTATCTTGCAACTAGCAAATGAGATTGCATATGCTATTTGTTACTATGATGCTTAGAATAGCTCTATGGTGATGCAGACGGGCTGAGACTTTCTTTAGTATCCTTGGTATAGATAGCGTTGAGTATATCCCCGTCGAGCAAGTAGGCGTCGCTCTCGATAACTAAATATTATTTATGCCCTGTGTTCATAGTGGCGAGCATAACTTATATAATAGCTATGGTTTATGACCTATGTTAGTATTCGCGGTAAGATGTCGAGGTTTGGCGCGCTTAGCGGCCCGTAGATCCAAGGGAAGCGTGAGGTTGACGACGAGATTATTACCCTAGCTATATAGAATATAATGGCCTGTGACACGGGGTCGAATCGTCGGTTCCGACGATTCGTCATGAAGGTAGTCACGTACGCCACGGCATAGATTTTGAACGTATGTTCAAGAGGTTGACGAGGATCCAAAGTAGCTCGGTTGGGCGTTGAAGGAGTCCAGTATGATGCGGTGACGAGGATTCAAAGTAGCTCGGTCGGGCGTTGAAGGAGTCAAGTACGATGCGCCAAGACGAGGACGATGCGGTGGGAAAGCCAAGGACCGCGTCTTACGACCTGAGTGTGCCTTGGAGACTGGACATGCAGACTGCCCGAAGTCTGTCGTGCCGTGCCGGCGATGTAAAGACGTCGTTAAGTACACCCACAACTACAACTCTATAAGGCTGGGCTGGGCTGGGCTAGGCAGATGTTGTTGATGAACGCAAAGATGTCATTCTTAGCCCATTCAAAAGCAGAGTGACTCAGTATTCTGAAGTTTATAGATTGTCGCAAATGTGCTCGATGTAAAACCCGTTGCCTGTCCTTTAGGCATATGTTTGAACAAGAGATTCTATTGAGAGAGGGAAAGAGACTGTGTTCCAACTTGCAAGCTTTGGATGTAATCTTTGGCTTAAGAACATTTGTGGAAACTGATCACGGAGACATCAGACGTGCTGCGGAGGGTAGTAAGCGGGGTCGTCACCAATTTTAAAGAATGGTATATTCAGCAGGAGGGTTCTAGGTTTAAGCGGTGCGTTCTGGCCTAGTGAGATCAAAAAGGAAGTACAGGGAGGGCATATGAGATTTTCTCGATTGGGGGTGCTCGCCCGGGGAACCGAGCTTGTCGTCTTCTCGCTGTGGCTGCTCCCCTGGTAGCTCTGCTTTAATACGAGTTTCTTGGGATCGTCTTGCGTGATATATCGGTACTCTTTGGGACTTAGACTACCTGCGAAGCCCTTGGTGGTTCATTTCTCCCCAGGCTGGTAGGTCGACGTTGGTGATAGCCTTCTGGACGGTCCGGACCTGATTCTCAACGTGGGAATGTCGGAGCAGGTTACTTCAGCACCGACCACAACACGTCTTCGCGGGTGGCACTCCCGTGCAACCAAAGCCGCTAAGTGTCAGTATATCTCGTATCGCAGGTCTTGCGGACTGTGGCGCGACGCTGCAGGTTGTTCACGAACACTCGGTTCGTCAGACTAGCGACTAGAAATACACTGATGGGCGTCATCCGGGAGGAAGCAGGGCAGAGGTGCTGGTTCGGCAGAGTTAGCAGGAGGCCTGGACTGATTGTATTTTGGTACGGTAATAACTGTTCCAGGCTAGCCGCGGGCGAGTTGTGCGTTCTAGATGGCGGAAGGCAGACTTGCCAGCTGGTCTTGATGAGAGGCCCTCGCCGATTTAAACACGCAGCACTTGGGTTTAAAGGCCGGTAATGAAATCAATGCCAGAAGGAGAAGGTGATGAAGGTAGCTAGCTGATGATGACGATAGCTTTCAGTAAAGCTGCTCTTTTTTTACTCCAAGGGCTAGAGATGTATCGGCAACACAATACGGCGATAATCTCTTTGTGTTGAACGGGGAAATGACTACAGCCCTCGTCCTCAAATTTGATTACACTCGCTCCCTTATTGTAACCACCGGAGGAAGAGTACGTAATGAGATGGAAGACAACTGAATAGAGGGGGGGGCCTGCACTGCTGCGACTACGAGAACGATGCCGGTTCTGGGTCTGACCCTGCGTGAATAGCGGAAATAGTGACGGCTGACGTTAGCGACGGGGAAGTAAAATGAGATGCTAGGGTAAACTTAAAGCGGAAGAAAGGGAGGGGCTATGTTAGAGACAGAACAGGTGGGCACGTGGCGATCTCCATGACGAGACAACGCGTGGGGCCCAAGAGCAACAGATGGATTAGCCGGTAAGAAGCCTCTCGGGGGCAGGCATCTGGAGATATATCTGAGTTGCTCAGAAGTGGCGCGGCTGGTGCAGTCGAGCGACACTCGACGCTCTGTGGTATGGAATGGGGAGGGATTCTTCAGGAATAGTCAACCTCGAGATAGCGTCGGCATCAGGAGAGACAGGCAACCGCCGAAGTTGTGAGAAGCTGCGACGCATTCGGCAACAGAGATGGATGGGATTGTCGACGGGGCCGTCGGGGTGGTGTCGATGACTGCGCAAGACAGTCGTCCTCGCAGCGCAGGTGCTGTTGAACAATTTTCATGCAGCGGCGGATCAGGGCGTCAATGTCGCTCTCGCCCATCGAGTTCACAGGGGCCGTGGCAGTGGCTGAGAGGCGGAGGATGTTGAAATTGGTTCAGCAATTGTAGATGACGCCGGTAGCCGCGCGGGCAAGGTCTTTGGAAGACTTTGACACGCAATCAGGCGGTTGTTGTATCCAGAGCCGCCCATGTACATCAGGGCAAGACGGCGGGCAGCGGGCTAACATAGATAGGTATGCTGGGTTTGTGGTATCGTGGGGGATCGGTATCGCTTGCTCAACCGCGGTAGCTTGCTTAACGCAGCAGGGAATGTTGTTCCTCCATTGACATACGTATAGGTCGCCGCGCCTCGGCCTTTCTTTGCTCAACGCCGGCTACGGAGCTCGCGTCGTGGTGTGGACTCGAACAAGCGGGTGCTCTATCATTTGAACAAGTCAGCGGTTTCCAAGTACCTTGCTGGGGAGTGGCAACGAGAAACGGGAAGCAACCAGGGCTTCGAAGGGTTGTACCGGACACACGGCTGGATCGGGCCGGGGTGGGCTAGGGTCTGTGGCGTCGTAGTGTAGTCCATGGCGAAAGAGAGGCATAGATAGTGTAAGGACGCGAGGAATGATGCCTCTTGCGGTGCGATCGAGTGATCAAGGGTGTTTTGGGAAAGGCCGAAGTTGACAATGGGCTTTCATCGGGAGCTTCTGCCAACTCATCGCTAGGGGCGCGACCCGTATCTTATCCGCCGTCGGCGACACCACCGAAATGGTCAATCACATGGTGCAGATGTTGCGTGGGGTAGAGGTAGAAGGCTGGGGAAAAGGCGTAGGTTGAAAATGGCGGAGGTCAGAAAAGAGGCGGGGCCCAAGAACAAGCCCATTGAGTGACCAATCAGGCTGCTCAAAGCAGACACGGTATTTTGCACAGTGGTGAGGTAGTACTGGTGAGGTAAGGCACCTCAGCACTGGCGACTGCGTGTTCTGCAGCTTGCATGTGATCCGGGTCTCCCCTGGCGTGACCTGCTCCTCCGCTCTTCTCTCCACTCCACTGCCCGTCTTGCAGCAGTGGGTACCTCAGGTACTGACTGTCCTGACTTCAAACTCGCAGCTGCAGTAGTTCATGCCCGGCATTTTCATCATCACAGCTCCCCACCCCCACGTGCATCAGCTCCTCCCCATGCTAATTCCTATACTGAGGTAGCTTACGGAGGTCGCGGTCAAAAGTATTCATACATCAGGGGGGCCCTGCCGCCGTGCGAGTATAGGTAGGTTTTCATGGTTTTAACTATAGTTAATCTTTTGCTTGATTTAGTAGCAACTTTAGTTATAAAAAACGAGGATATCCTAACTAAAAATTAGCCTATACTATTATTTTAGTTTAAACTACTCTTTTTAATATAATTATAGAGGGGGGGGGGGGACCCTACCTTATAAGAAGATGCTACTAATGCTATTATATAATACTAGTATTTATAATACTAGTAAAGTTAAGAGAATAGGATCTTAGTACTTATATAGGGATCCTAACCCTATAGGGGTTAGGCTAGGCGTTGATTGCCTAGCTATATCAAGACTTCGAGATACCCTATAGTATATTTACCTCGATATAAGAAAAAGCTATTAATTATAGATAGAAACTAGGGGAGCCTATACTTAAGGTATTTATTATAAATACCCCGCGAAGTAGGCGCCCTATATGAATTATTAAAGAACTTAAGGTTTAGATCGTTAATATTCTAATAAAAAACTTATTAATAAGGCGGTACTCGATATAGTAATTAGCTAATATTATCCGCTATATATTTAGTAAAAGTAATATAATTATTTTGAGGTTAACTATATATTAATATCTAAAAAGCAAAAGATTTCAAAGCTTTAAACTAATAATAAAGCTAGGCCTAAATAACTAATAAAAGAGATAATACCTTTAATAGGCTCTTAAGTATAGCACTTAGATAATTAAAGATTAGAAGAGGGTTATATAGAGTAATAAAATAGTAGTAATACTTAGCGTAGTTCGTAGGAAGCAGAGGGTATAATATAAGCTAAAAGAAGCATTTAACTAATACTATATTTAGCGCTACTAGAAGGGAAAATACGAGTTTATATTCTAGGGCTGCTTTTACTAGCATAAGGTTAGTCCTTATTATATATAGCTATTAGAATCATAAGCTATATAAGAGCGGTATAAATATTAGATAGATTGATATAATAAATGCTATAAGGCTATAGATTAAGCTAAATAAGAAGCTATAGAGGTTATAAGAGTATCGCACTTAAAGAGGAAGCTATTAAAGCCTAAGTAGAAGAAATATTTAGTAGAAATAGGTATTATAATACGGGGCTTAAAAAAAGGTAGTATTAATTAGTATTAGTCTTAGTACGAAGTTCTAAGGCTTCTATTTATAGTTTTTATTAGATAATAGCAATATACCTATAGAAAAGGGGTTAAAATAATTGCATAAGAGGATAATACTAGTCCTTATACCTAGCGTTAGAACTGCGAGCTCTAGGCGAAGTTAGGCATATAGCTTTTAATATAGCTAGCTAACTCGCTAGATCTCTTAGTAATTAAGCTACTATAAGTATATCTTAAGTAGTAGCTATACCTTCCTAGTATTATAAGCTATACTTGCTTAAGCTATATATAAAAAGAAAGATAGAAGAACTTCCCTATTAAAAAGTTATAATACTTAGTAGAGTATATCTAGTATAATATTTAATAGGTAATTTAGCTAAAAGGGGGGAATAAATATAAAAAAGGAGTACCTCTACTAGTATTAATAGCTAATAAGTAAGAAAAATTAAAGGTAGAGATTGCGAAGTTTCTAGTAGAAGAGGAGGAGGAAGCAAGAGTAGTTACTATTATTAACCTATAGCAGGAGGTTATTAATAGGATTAATAACCTCGACTTAGAAAGTAGCGCGCTATAGTAATAGCGCGCTAAGGAAGTAGAATAGTCTGAAATTAATAATAATACTAATTTTAATAGGGAAAATTCTAATACTAGGTAAATAAGGATAGAAGAGTTCGAATATAACGTTAAGTTAATAATATATTATAGCGCTAGGTAGTTATAGCGATATAGTAGAAATTTAGCGTTTTTTTTGCAATCGTAGCAGTAATAAAATTAACTGCATATAATGCTATAGTATAGAGGGGTAATTAGGGGTGGGGGTAGGGCTAGCAGTTAAGCCGATGTTTAGCCGCCCTCTGATTGGGTACTGTGAGAAAAAGTGGGACTGTACGAATACTTTTGACCGCGACCTTCGTACCTTCTATGGTGAGGCCCCTCCACATCAACTGCCACTCTCTTCTCTTCACCTAAGTGGAAAGACGACTTCTCGCCTCAAAGGCTCGTTTTGTCCGAGTGGCAGCCTGACCTCTCGAGAAGCCCACCCCTCCCTCCGTCTGTAGCTTGATGTAAGGCAGGCTCGCTGCATCGGGTATCTACGCCTCTAGTGCCTCAACCTTCGTTGCTATCACGATGGCTCCATCTCTTCTGGCACCCGACCCTTACTTACCCAGGTATCCCTCATCAGCTAGATGGGAATATGACGGTTAACACATGTTCGTTAAGCTCTAACCCCCAGACGCTCATGACCATGCCGTCAGCTAAGGTGAACCCTATCGCAAAGCAAGCCACAGAAGTACCTCATCTTCGCACGTCCGCTTCTCCTTACGGCAAGCACGTTTCGCTCGCCGGGTTGCGGCCCTTTGCGTCCCCCTCCCCCCCCCCTCCCCCTCGAGATACTTCACGGTACCTTAAAGGCTCGTGAAGACGAGCTATCTAATTAGAGAGACACTGCTGTAGCGATTTGTTCTTCTGATAAATTATCTCTTATAGAGAGCTCGGGAGTAATAGCATGGAAACTTTGAGAACGAAGTTGGATGCGCTCTTCTCCTAATCACCTAAGGCAGCGTAATTACCCCTGTGGCTGAACATAGGCCGCGAAAGGCACTAGAAGTGTCAATTCTGTATTGCTAGCGGGGCATTTGCGATTTCTATCCTGTCCTGGGAGGTGTGCTTTACGCCATAGCACCAGTTGCACTAACTACAAGAGATAGGAGGAAGATAATTCCCTAGTTAGAGGTCTTTTGCAAATATGCGCAGGTGCACGCACAGCTGCAAAAGTCAAAGGACGGCTGCAAAAGTACAAGTATAAAAGTTAAGGGGCGGGCTGCAAAGGGGCGGCTGCAAAGGGGCGGCTGCAAAGGGGCGGCTGCAAAGGGGCGGCTGCAAAAGGGCGGCTGCAAAGTAAGGGGCGGCTGCAAAGGGGCGGCTGCAAAAGGGCGGCTGCAAAGTAAGGGGCGGCTGCAAAGTAAGGGGCGGCTGCAAAAGGGCGGCTGCAAAGGGGCGGCTGCAAAGGGGCGGCTGCAAAAGGGCGGCTGCAAAGTAAGGGGCGGCTGCAAAGTAAGGGGCGGCTGCAAAGTAAGGGGCGGCTGCAAAAGGGCGGCTATAAAAGGGCAGCTATAAAAATTAAAGAGTGGCTATAAAAGTACAGGTATAGTCTGTAGAAGTATAAGTAGCTATAAGTATGCTATAAATATATAACTAAACTTGCTAACCCTTTGCCTCTCCTATTTCTAGGTATCGCTATTCCTACCTCTTATCTCTAATTAGTTATTACTCACCCTATGCTTTAGTATCTAGCGTGAGAGCTCTTCGCTGCGAATTCTCCCCTTATTATTTATGCTAGATTATAACAGACTTCACGCTAGGATTTCGGGCAAGTCTGCAACGGTGTTTGACTATAGTTAGATTGTGCTAAGTAGGGATTAATTTCATGGTCTCCTGAAGCCCTTCCGCCCGACTTGCGGCCCTACCTAGACCGCATCTTCCGCCTTTCTTCTCTATTAAGTCGCGATTTTGGGTCCTCATTCAGAAAACATGTCTTTATAAGCTCAGCGTAAGGGTCATCGATGTTTAGAAAAGCCTTCTCCCACATGGAGAGCGCATAGCCCTCGCTACTCTGCTATGGAGGGGTGTGAACGGTCACGAACGGGATCAAACTGCAATGGCCGCTATGAACATGCACCGCCTATCTCGAAACCCAGCCCACTATCGGAGGGCTATAAATAGCACGCCTCACCGCAGCACTCAGCAAGAGTTTTCATTAGCAAGCAGATCGCCAAGGGGGAAGGTAAATCCGACAACGCCCAACCAATTTCTCTCATATAGACGGTATAGTACTACTGAAGCCTGAAAGCAAGAGCCCCTGAATGTCGCCGTGACTGAGGTTGTCGAATGTGCAGAACCGCCAGGAAAGTCGTGGGGCCTTGGCTGTCAGCGGAGCAACATCGAACTGTTGTGGCATTACCTAGCACCGACCAGGCTTGTCACGAGCTGACTGACGAGCTGACTGACGAGATCAGACGTGTGACATTTTCGCGTAGTTGCACGGTACATACCTGGACAATTTTGTTAGTAGCTGCTTTCCCTTCGGCAGAGCACCAAGCGACATGTCCCCAAGTGGTCTGGAATGGCTTGACATCAGGGAGTTCGGGAGTGGTGGTGGTGGCCGAAGAGCGAGTGCTAGACCGTGGCAGGGCTGAGGGGGCGTGGCCAACGATGGACCATGAGAGACACGGGAGGCTGAGTCGAAGAACCTGAGGTCTCCGCGAAGGTGCCAGGTGATGAAGCCAGACTGTGGACTACATGCGTGCAGATATCGCAGAGTCTGGGGGCCGTGTCTAACCCAGCACCTAAGATAAGTATCGAGTATACCAGCAGTCGGGCAAATAGCCACAGCAGTCCACCATATACACAGTTTGACGTCAAGGACCCGGGCGATCCCTAAGCAAAGCTCAGAGTTGGGCCAGTCTCATGCTCGGACCCGCTCCCTCTCTAGGTAATGACACATAATTGCTGGGTTCAAGCTGCGGACCTTGTGAGCCGGCTCCAAGGTCGTCTCCACGTCAGAGGTGCCATATCCTTCCCACTGGACCTTGAGTCGACCCGCGGTATCTCGACCGATGATGTCAAATATGTGAAAGAGATCCGTCCCGAGTGTGACTTCCCGCGGCTGGTCGAATGAGGCCCAGTAGTCGTATAGCTTGGTCGGTGTTTTTCGCTGAACGACGCGTTCGGGTACGAGCCTACAGGACATGTCTGCGTAGCGTCGGGCCAGGAGGAGGACTTGGGCGGTTTCGCGCTTGAATTCGTGGCCAGTGATGTCGTCGTTGGGGTCGTAGTCTACACCCACAACGGTACGCAGGTCAGCAAAGGTCAAAGTGTATTATTGAGTAAACAGCCGAAATATGGTGGTGGTGGTGGTGACCGACCTGATGATTCAGAGGCAGCAGCTGCATCATCACTGGTACTCGCCCTGGCATTGACTGCAGCTCTCCTTGGAGCTCGCGGAGCTCGCGGAGCTCGCGCGTGCTCGACTTTCTTTGCTCCCTTGGCTGATGTCTGCACATGGACGGCGGCGGCGGCGGCGGCTGGGGAGACACTTCGTGTTGTGGCGCTGCGCGATTGCGTTGACCGCTGGAAGGCGGACGGGCGGGATGCGATGCGCCTCGAGTCGCGGCGGGAATAGGTCTTGAGAAGCGTCTTGCGCCTTGGGTTCGTCATTTCCGCAAGCGTCGGTTTCACGTCCATGCGTGGGTAGTTAGGCAAGGGAAGAGATTATTGAGCTTAGCGGAAAAAACAAATTTCGACGTGATAGCGGGGGATGCCGGTAGCCTCAGCGATTAGGTAATAGGACCTTGGTGCTGGGTGGCCTAGCTCCAAGATTGCATATAGTAATTAGATCACATGTTATTTATGCGGTTACAGGTTGCAGGTTGCGGGTTTGCAGGCTTGCGGGCTTGCAGGCTTGCAGGCTTGCGGGTGGAGGCTTGCGGGCTTGGAGGCTTGCGGGCTTGCAGGGTTGCAGGGTTGCAGGCTTGCAGGTTTGGAGGCTTGCGGGGTTGCAGGGTTGCGGGGTTGCAGGGTTGCGGGGCTTGCAGGCTTGCGGGCTTGGAGGGTTGCGGGGTTGCAGGCTTGCGGGCTTGCAGGGTTGCGGGGTTGCGGGGTTGCAGGCTTGCAGGCTTCAGGTTTGCAGGCTTGCGGGCTTGCAGGCTTGCGGGCTTGCAGGTTTGCAGGTTATTATGGCGTGCAGGTTATCGCGGCGTGCAGGTTATTGTGGCTTATAATACATAGGTTATTACAGAGACTACAGCTCAACCGACTATTGACCCCCTACCTAACATGACCCGACCGCACAACCTGACCTGACCTAACCATTGCTACGGGCGGGCGGGGGCTATAAAAAAAGATCTATATAACCGGATTGCAGTCTAAATAGGTTCACGATATAAATAGATTGCATTCAAAAAGTATGCATTCAAAAAATAGTGCTTATCTAGCGGGATTACAAACAGCCAGATTTCATTCAAAAAATATAACGTATATAACTAGATTTCATTCAGAGTGCGTTCTACCCCTTTAAACAATAGAATCCGGGCCTGCAGCCCCCGCCCGCCCGTAGCAGTGGTCAGGTCAGGTCAGGTTGTGCGGTCGGGTCATGTCAGGTAGGGGGGCAATGGTCGGTTGAGCTACAACCTCGTTATTACAGGAGGTTGTTGCAGGGGCAGCATGCAGGTTATTGCTGGATTGACGAGATTAGGTAAGCGAGATCTCATTTAGTAATATTTATCCGGTCCGGTTCGGGCATCCCCGGGCTGAGTTTGCAGGGTGCCCTCTAGGCGGGCTAGCAAACTGCCACACCTGACCTTCCAGTATTTGCGCCATGAAATCAAACCGCCAACTCTCCCTCGCGCTCACCCGTTATTTGGGATGACTGCGCTTGTCAGTTCGACACAATCCGTACAGCCAATGCGTACACCTATCTGTCTTGGATCCTGAACCAGACGGATTGACGGTAACTGGCCGTCCTTCCACCTCCTCGCCTGGCCTACCTCGAGGACTTCATCGCTAACTTGTACGGAATCACAGATCATCCGCAAAGGTTTTTGTGTTTTTCGTTCGCCGCCCCGTATCAATTGCTCAATTGCCTGGCCATGCATGCCGACTGAAGCGCCTGCCTCTGCCTCTTCCGTCCCCAGTACAAGCGAGAAGCTTCAGCTGTCGTCGTCAGCCTTGGCCGTGAGCGCAGCGCCATCGGACTCGAACTCGAACTCGAACGAGGCTACCTACCGAGAGAGTACTTTGTCGCCCATACCGCAAACCCTCGCCCGTAACTCGTGTCGACTACTGGTCACTATCGCCAACCTCTGCACTATCTACCACTGCAAAGATCCTGTCATCTGCCTCCTGCCGGCTGCCTCCTTGCCGAGTCCCGCCTGCTCGGGCCCAGAATGTCACGTTCGGGCGAATTTGAAAAGACATTTGGCAGTATCACCTTCGCGCTGCTGCCGGGTCTTGGAATTGATCGCTGTTGAGAGCATCAAAGCACTGGACCCGGAGCATCGGACCAAGATCTCGAATTTGGCATTGCGTGGGTCTACACACAGGAGGAGGAGCAGGAGCCAGCCAGCCTTCCATGGTGTCTTTCCAGCACGTGCCCTTTGCAGCAACTGTCACTATGACCGAGGCCTTTTCCGGGTGCCTCCAATTGCTGGACAGGAGAAGAGCCGGGTTGGACACGCAGGCTGGGGCCGTCGTCACGTCCGCTCCACGGTGACCTCAACCAGTCAATCGTGGTGGCTGGAAGGCTCTCCCGCCATCTGCACCCGAGCAGGCCTTTCATGGCAACCCTTTGATGGCAAATGGCTATATCGTCATAATTCGGACTACCAATCCCCGGGACAGAAGATCACCATGTCTCCCGCTGTTTCCCGCGATCAGAGTCAACCCAGCCCCACCGCTAGTCAGCACCATCCACCGATTCGAAAGTCTGGGTGATGGCCACGCAACAAACTGACCTCTGTGGAAGCCCTCAAGAGGCGTGGGCAAGGGAGGGGTCATATACTCTCACGGTCCGTCTTACCTATTTTCAGCATTCTCTGCAGCCTCTAGCGAATTAAGTCTTCTTGGCTGATGTTGCGCACATCTTCGTACTAACCTCACCTAGAATCAACTGTAGCTCTGTTCTGCAAAGGCCATCTACTCGTCAACACCATACTGTCGCAGACTTCGCCCGTGAACCTGCTGCCGGTGCTTCTCAGTGTCATCAGAACCCCATTGCCGAACAGCTGGCGCTTCATCCTCACCCCGTTGCACAAGGCTCTGCTTCTTTCGCCTGTGCCGAGCCAGCCACCACAGGTACCACTCGCGGAACTCACGACGTTGTTCATCCAAGGTAGCGGATTCAGGACTCGAGACCTCCGGGTCCCTTTCGACGACGCTCTCCGCCGACGCACTCGGCCTGCTAGTCGGTGTTTGTCGTTGCGGTTCAAGAATAGGGAAGGCTGTCGCTTGAATGCCCGATGTTGGCACTCGCCCACGGTCCTGCTGTCCGCGTTCTCGTCTTTGCAGCCTTTCACTAATCAATATCGGTTCCCCAAAACTTCCATTCGGCCATACCCGTGCCGGCCGCTGTTCATCCGTCGATCGTCGTCGGTAGCGTCGAGATGTTGGGTACTTTATTGGTCGAGATGCAGTTGCGTTTGGCTGGAGGGTGGCGGACCTCTGCACCGCCTTTGCCGCAACCGAACGCACGCCAAAGGCGCCAACATTGTCAGTCGGTGGCATCGGTATCGGAAGGACACTGGTGGCGTGGGCATTCTCTGGCGGACTTGATGCGGAGATTGACTCTAAGCGAGGGTGCTGTGGAGCAGACTGCGAGAAAAGGTCGAAAGGCCACGGTTGATGATGATGTGGGGCAAACTGGACAGCTCCAGGACGAGTTATGTCGGCCGGGTGTGCAAAGGAGCCCTGTTGTGTCGGTCTGTACTCTGGGACCTGGGCAACGTGAGCGGAGCACGACTCAGTAGCCGACGAGTAGCTCCTGTCTTTCTGATGACACCCGAAAGGGAAAAGCTGCGCATCATTCCCGGGCTCACCATGTTGAGCAGATGGGGAGCAATCTGGAGCAGCCGTCACAGGCATTTTGTCGACCCGGCTCCTGTCTGCGTCCCATCCCTCTTTCTGAGCTTGAGCCATCCATTTCGTGAATGCCCCCTTGATGGACGAGAAGCTCCTGCTCGAAGGATTGAGCCAGTCGCGGTCGAAGTCAACGGCATGGTGGTCCTTGGGAAGAGGGTTGAATTTTGAGGCAAAGGCAATGATGGATGGGAATCCCTTGTCTTTGTTTACCGTCTCGAGCTGACCCTTGGCTGTGATGTGATGCGCTATCTTGCTCTTCCCAATCTCCTCGTAGAAGGCCTGTATCTCGAGACACCGCTGCAGACAAGTCGGAGACGGGCCTGGTCTGTTGCTTGTGACCGTGCGATCAAGGCCCGGGGGGGCGGATCCTGCTACTCAAGAGTCAGCTTGAAGCACGAACATGCGTCCGTCTGTGTTTGCGAATGTGCGCAGCTTACGTCTCCGAAGCATGTCGGCCGAGTTGCTGCCGCCGCCGCCGTCGCCGAGCATGGCTTGCTCGGTCATTTTACGCTGTCAATAAGAGCGACTGAGTGGGTGAATGAGGAAGAATGCTTGGGTTGGGGGACGTGATGACCCGACCACATGGCGAACCTCGTTGTTGATATAGCTATATCATCACACCTCATCTTCTACTCATCCCCAGTTCATTCGGGTTGAACCCTTCCCCTCCTCCCCAGGCAGCGCGCCGTTTACAGTATACAAACACAAGTACGTGTCTCACACCCCGCCGCAGCACGAAACGAGACCATTGGTTTTGTTTCGTAACATAGACCAAGACATGCCAGGAGCTCTGGGCTGTTTCTAATCACTTGGAGAACCAGCTGGAAACTCCACCCAGGTATCCTGGACATCTCGTCCATTCACCTGTTCGTCATCTGATAGCCAGGCTAACCCGCCGCATTCCACCCTTGCTTCCATCTTCACTCAATGTTGACATCGGGCCAGAACTCCCTGCACTCCAGCGCCAGGTCTGTTCTCCTGTCTCGCCAGGCGGCGGCGGCACCGGCAGGATCGGCGTCGGGTCTAGGGATAAATCGAGCCATGTACATGTCGCGGCGATCGACGTTGCCGAGAACCAGCAAAGCGAGGTTCAGTATCTCGCGGTACGCTTCCTCTCGCGCCGAGAGGAGGACGACGCCGTTGGCGGCGTCGTCGCTGCCGTGCCCGTGGTGACGACGGTCGAACGGTTCGACGACTCGTGCCCAGGCGGTGGAGATGGCATGCTCGACGGCTTCGACGTGCGGCCCGCCGCGTGGGAGACTCCGTTCTCCCGAGGCCGGCCGGAACGGTGGCGCGTAGGGGTCGAGGTTGAGAAGTTCGAAGAGCGTGGGCGGCGGTGCGACGCCGGTATGGAACATGGAGACCTGGTATTCCACATGGCAGATGTCGCGGTAAATCACGGCGTCTGGCGCCATTGTGTCAATCAGTCAGTCAGCCAGTCAATGTAGTCGGCTCCAAGTCAATCAGCAGAACTCAGACCTGCAACAATAATATACCAGCTTCACCAAGCAAAGAAAGATGCCACCATCCGTACCTTGCGAGAGGACCTTGTGCGTGCCGACTGACGGAGGGGGCTCCTGACGGTGCGGCAAAAGGTATATGTAGGAAACGAAGACGACGGAAAGAGACATGACGGAGAGAAAGACGGAGACTCCCCAGCGACGTCCGTCGTGATCATGATTGTCGCCACGAGGGGGTTCGTCGTCGTAGGCTCTGTGGCGTCGATCCTGCATGAACCTCGCGGGGCGAGCATCATCGTAGTAGTCTCGCCCGTAGCCTCTGCAGTACCGATTGTTGCTGTTGTACGACATGGCTCTTTTCGTCTTGATGGCTCGATGGGCCTGGACGGAATCGGGGGGACGCAGCTTTTGGAACCATCTTCTTGTATTTGTACCGAGATGCGGGCCTTCATTGAGGGAAGCCATCTAGCGCGTCGTCATCCTATCTTGTGAGGGAGTCAGTCTCATTCCTGAATTCATTAACGCTTCTTCTCATACTGCCTAAGAGAGACCTGTTTGTTCCTATTGAAAACGGGTTCGGGGATGGACAAGATTGGTTTGCCTCTTTGGGCCTCGTCTCAGGAAAGGGTGAGAAGCCGAAGAGAACCGGCACAGAGGTCTGGGCCGCTCGGGCGATGAGTTTGGTGGCACTCTTGAGCCGTATTCCGAGCTGTCATATCTCGCATGTCTGTGCCCTCTCATATGAGAAAGAGACTGAGCTTGGTGACGGTGACAGAACAGATGTGGCTCTTGATATGCTAGATGACATACAGTACGTGTGCAATTGCATTGGTCCAGTTCAAAGGCCTTGGGCCGACACGTCATTTCATCATGATTTAGGTGGAGCGTAGGCCCCCCCGGGCATGCAAAAGAAAGAGATCATGGGCTATGGAAAGCCGACGAAGGTCCTTTGGTGTTGGCCATCGCTGCGTGTCATTGCTGATACGCCTCATCATGGGTAAGGTGGTGAATCCTGATTCCGTTGAGAGGATAGGTCTCTCACCCGGGCCATGTCTGGCCGGTCCGGGTCTTTGACCTGCCCGATCTCTGCGGGACAAGAGCTTTTCAACTCCATCAGGTGCGTGCCAGTCCATCGGAAATGGTGGCGCCGTAGGTACATCGCTTTCAAGATATCCTGCACAGAATCCCCCCATCCCTCTCAAGCCGTCAGAACTTATTTTTCCACACAGCCAACGTATAACCATCCCCCTTCTTCTTCATCCATAAGCGTTGCGCGCCTTGGCACCTGAAAAAATGGCCCAAGACTCTCACCAAAGAGACCCAGACTGGAATGCTTTCCGAGTTGCTTATCGACAGCGTAGCAGGAACGATAGCCGTGAGGTTAGAACGGCTCACCTTGGAAATGGCGAGATCCAGAGAGATGTCGACGTCGACGGGAACAAGAATGGCAATACCAGCGTTCCTGCTGGCGAAGTGAAGCAGCCGACGGGCAACCGGATCGTGTCACACAGGGAGAGGAGAGTGGTGAGATTCAATCTCGACGAGGATAACCAGAAGTCGGCATCATTGCCGCCGCCGTCCCGTCACAACGAGCCCGACAACACGTCAGCACAGCAGCATACTACTACTGCTACTACTGCCACTGCCTTGGAACGCCGAGTGGCCGATGATGATCGATCTCCCAACACCCACGGCAGAAATACCAACACTCTCGTCCAAGGTCGGAACGTCCACTTTCAACAGCAGAACTTCATCCACGTAGTTGATGAAACCCCCTTCACCGCCGCCCCTGCCGCCGCCAATAACGACGAGGAGCAGGATCTTTATGAAAAAAACACGGGCTTGGCATCCTTGCGGAACCGGGACTGGAACTGGAACTGGAACCGCGGCCTCTGGCGGGCCGGCAAGCTCCTCCTCGTCTGCTTTCTCGTCCTCCTCGCACTCGCTATCGGCCACGTCTTCATGAGCGACCTCGTTGGCTCGCTCTACCTCCGAGCGGTTCCCATCGCCTCCAGCTGGATGGGCACGCTGCTATCATGGCCCTTGACACTACTTCTAGGCGGCGATGGGGTAAAGCCTGGTGGTGTTGTCCAGCTGGAGCTCACTACGGTACAGCCTGAGCCGTTGCTCAAGCCTGACGGGCGACTTTTCAAGATGCCCATTTCCCCCCAAGTCGGCGCCACACTCTCTGGCTCGCTCGTACACGACATGATACTGCTGAAAGCGTCCGCGAACGTGCACGGTCTGGACGACTGGTTCGTGGTTCACGACTCGGTCATCGTCAAGACACATCAGCTCATCCGCGCGACGCACGACATCAACGAGAACATCATCAGACATTATGGAGAACTGAAGCAGCAAACGGACGCGGTCGCTCGCGCCGTGGGTGCGCTGCGCAAGAGGTTGCGTCGGCGACCGGTGCAGGATTTGAACTGCGAATGGGCCCAGGAGCAACGGCTGAGGATCGAGGGGGAGAAGAGGCGATGGCGGCGGACGCTGTCGTCCATGTTTTGGACACGAACTGCCGTCGAGGACACGACCTGCGAGGACATAATCGGAGCGCGGCTATCGAGGCTGTACCGGCTGCTCACAGACCGCTTGAGGCAGCTCACCGACCTGCGAGGGGACGGCCGGAGCCGGTTCTCGTCGGTGAGTCTGGCGACGGCCGGAGCGTGTCACTACGCCAAGACTGCGGCGCTGCGAGTCGGTCGGGGTTACCGTTCACAGGAGAAGAAGCAGGATGAGGAGGAGGAGGATGCTGATATGCCGGGGGGTGAGGACTTTGATGTTGATGCCGTCCTGTATATGGGAGACGGTCTCGACGACGAGGAGTCTGCCATGGCCGTCACTGGACTTCGGGCCGTGTGCATGGTTATGGGCTGGTCTGAGAACCAGCATGAGACGATGATGAAAATGGTATTCCAGGTATGTCTCCGCGTCATCAGATGGGCTGGCTGTGTGCGCTGACCAGGACAAGGAGGAGACGTTCTTGATCTGGGCGTCGAATGAACTGGAGCAGCTGGAGCGTAGATTGAGAGATGCAGCAGCAGAAGCAGCAGCTTCTCACACAGAAGACGAGGATGATGAAGGTGGAAGGGCGCCGACGGCTGCGGTGGAGGTGGATCAACGGCTGGAGGACATTGCCGTCCAGCATTTGGAGCTACTGGACGCGTATTATTATCCTCCAGCCTAGGAAACCCCGTCTTCTGGGAATGAAAGGCGTGTATTTTTTGCGAGGACCCTGTAAAACCACACCTCGATGAAGGAGTGGGAGGGAGAAGACAGACTCCACCTGCACTGCACCTGCGTGCGAACAACAACAATAAAGAGCGTGTTGCCCTGTGCGACGATGGTGTGGCCGTTTCCGGAGCGGATGCGTTAGCTGTGTTTGTCATGTGTGATATGATGCTTGGGCCGGACGTTGAGCCGTGTTTGTGGCACCAGGTTCTGAGGGATGACGGACGGATGGATACTTCCATGTTCAAACGGAGCTGGCCTCGTCGTACGTTCTCGCCACCTTCATCTATCCAACCTTGCGGCAGAAGACCGAATCGACATGGGAACGACCGATGGCTGTGAATCCGAAAAAGAAGCTGACCGCGAGCATGTCAACCATCTCGAGACCAAGGCGGCGGCCGCAGAGAATGGGGGCTTTCAACCGTACGAGGACTCCAATGCCCCTTCCCTACCCGAGCCCGAGAATTGCGAAGACGCCAATGATGTGGACGAGACGACAGATGCTCCTCCTCCACAAGAACAGACGCCCCAACTCCTGCCGATGGATTACGTTCCAGATATCTCAGCCGCCGGCAAGAAACGCAAGCGAAGAAGCATCGAGGACGAGCAGCAGCAACAGCAGCCCTGCGACGAGCCACCTTCGAAGCGTTGCCGCATCCCTCTCCCCGATCCGATTGGATACGCTCTAGAGCCGGACCAGGTCAGATCTGGAGACGGCAGAGGCGAAGAAGGAATTGAGGATTCGTCTGGACACGTCTTGATTGCCAAGGTCGTCGCTGTCATCGCAGTGGGAACCGTCATCATCGCCGTCGTGATTGTCCTCGTCGTCGCAGAGAAGGCCGCCGCCGCCGCCAACACATCCATGCTCCCCGACGACGCAGCGAACCGAACCATCAACATGCTCATCAACTACGCTTGCGTTCCTCGCGCCGTCCTTCTGGGCGATGCCTCTCTTCCCCAGAACCCCATCGAATACGGCCCTTGGCCCGATTTCGGCATGAACAACGTCGACCCCTCCTCCTTCGTCGTCAGCCCGCACCGCGTGACTTTGAACTCTGCAGGCCACTTCGTGCCCGAGTACTTTTTCTTCCTAGACCTACAGATTGCGTTCCGATACCTCCGACGTGAGCTGGTGATACTCGAAGACCGCGACCGTTATCTCGATGCCACCTCGTGGCGACGGCACGTAGCGGAGCTCGGATCCGTCTTCGGCAAGGCCGAGGATGTCTTTCGCATGCTCCAGCAGCTACACTCCGAGTTCGAGGCCCAATTGGCGTTCGCTTGGGGGAGTCGTACGGTCGACAGGGCGCGCTGGTATACGAGCCGCCTCCGTGGGTTGCAGGTGGACAGAGAGGTGGTGTCTGCCGCATCGTGGAGGTGGCGAAGGGCATGGGATGAGAGGCGGAGGGCGTTGGAGCATCATACGAGGGCTGTATCGGAGATGCAGGACATGTTTTCCAAGCCAGTCTTCTCTTTCCACAGGCTCGGATCCCCCCCCCAGGGCCAGGATTCATCTCCGGAACAAGTCGTCGGCCATCTCGCCAAGAACCTCTCGTTGGCGGTGGCCGTTGTGCATGATATTCTCGGCCGCGTCGAGCGAGTCGAAGAAGACGTGGCCGGCAAGGCGTACGAGGACGGCGACATCCGCTCGTCTGTTTCTTGGGTGCGCCATGTGGCCCCCTTCCTGCGCGAGATTGCCGCGCCGCGGTTGAGTCTGATTCAACGACAAGCTCGCTCCGGCCTCGGCCTGCTGCGCAACGTGGCCTTGGCGCAGAGGGAGATGGAAGACGCTGTTGTGTCGTCGGCGGCAGCGGCAGCAGCAGCAGCAGCAGCAGCAGCAGCCATGTCTCCTTTTCGCGGCTTCAGCATCCTCGGAGGGTTAGAACGGTTGCCACAAGACCGTGTTCGATCCACGCTTGTTGACTTTCATACGATTGAGCGAATGCTACAAGAGGAAGCCCAGTCTGTACGCGGGACGTTGGGGACCAGAGGAACGGCCTTCTTCGCGTCCCTCAACCAGGCAAGGGCTCAACAGCCTGAGGACCGCTTGCCCTCGGGTCTCGTCTATAGTCAGTGGTCCTCGAATGATTCCAGACGTGACCCGTACGGCTCGCAGCATTTGGTGTGGAGGGATCGGGCAGAGATGCGGGCAAGAGGTACAAAAAAGCAGCCGAGGCCAAGGTCTAAGTGGTGGTAGCGGTAGATGGAGGAGGTTGCCGCTATGACGGTCATGTGTGCTTTTGCTCGTTGTATAGGTAGGTAGATAGAACCATTTTTTCGTCATCGTTCTCGTATCCACGTCCGGCCCTCACAAATCCCCGCTGCCATTAAACCTCCCCTCCCCTTAGCCCCCCAAGAATGTGTGCAAAGCATGAGCTCCCTGCCTGCCTCATGCCGCCGCTAGTCCAGCCTGGCCACATTGCTCATCATCCGAAGAACGCAGCTCATCCCAGCTGGAGCCTGCAGCAAAGGCGCAGCGCGACCGATGTTGTCCTCCACGACTTTCAACTTGGACAGGTACAGCTGGAAACGGTATCGTGCCTGATGGTGGGTCGCTCGTAGGTTTTCGGCCTGGTGGTAAGGGAATCGGTCAAACAGGTTATGGGCATGGAGTTGGTACTTGAGGAAGTGCAAGCTGGCGGCGAGGGTGATGAGCTCCGTGACGATGACGCTCTGCAACTGCAGAAGCTCGGGGACTATCATGGTTGGCCCTGAGGCCGGCGTGGGCAACAGAACCGTCTGCTCGCGGCGGCGGGGAGATCTGTGGTGGAGAGGCGAAGGAGGAGGCGTCGGGAGGCCACTGTCGGGGCGACGCGATGGGTTCTGGCTTGGGTCACGTCGTTCGGAAGCGGGAGTGGCTGGGGGCGAAAGTTCATCAAAGACGGATGAGGTTTGCTGCCGGTTTCCTTCAGGCGGCGGCGCCGGCGCAGTCGCAGGACGGGGAGTCCGGGTGGTTGGCATCTCTTCCAGGACACGACCTTGTGGGTATCGTACGACGACAACGGGGCTGCGAGGGTCCATGGAGTAAACATGTTGTAGGCTATCGAAGTGGAGCTGGGTCGATGGACCTAGGCTTGAGGACACTCCGACATGACGAGGAAGCTTCGGCTCGCTGGATCGGGCGCTATCAAACTCCCTTTCCACTGCGGCGGCGGCGGCGACGACGCTCGCAGAGTCGCTTGGCCTGGGCTCGTTGTCGCGGTTACCGGAGCTGGCGATGGCGAGGCGGCGAGGATCGGCCCATGTGCGCGTGTGATCGGCCCAGCGGTACTCGCCGCTCGGGGCTGCTCTCGAGACGTGGCCCTCGCGGACCAGCTTGTCGAATTCGCGCTTCAGCTTGTCCTGGAGGCGAGGAAAGACACAGGCGTTGTAGTTGGCATCGCCCATGATGCCCAAGGCGTGGCAGATATCCTCGAAGTTGCGTGTGTGGCAGTTGGCCTTCGTGACTTGGTTGTGTGCGAGATGGGCGCGAATAACGAGGCAGTCTTCTTTCGTCCAGACGATACGCCCAACGCCCTTTTCGAGATCGTCCAGCGTGGACTTGCCGCGGATGTACTATGCGCAAGGTCAGACGATTTTCCGCCAGGATCTGGATCGGCTGGATCGGCTGGATCATCTGGATCAGCTTACCACGGGGGCCGTATCGCCCATCGGGAGTGCCGTACGAACGGATGAGTTAATCTCGTTTCAAGCACACACGAAACAGTGGTGGCAGTGCCAGTGGTGAGCAAGTGCGGACGCGTCCGGCGTTGGGCGTTGGTGGGCTTCAGAATGTGATCTGTCTTTCCGGCTGTACTTTCAACACAGAGCAGAGCAGGTTTAGACCACGGGAGTGTTTGCAGCCGGCTCGAGCCGTCGGTGTCGGTGTCGGTGTCGGTGTCGCCGTTTGCCGTTTGCCAATTCGCTGGTATAAGGTATGGGTCACTGCACTTCCTCCACCAGGTGCCGCCCTCACACAGACACAGACGTTTCCGTCTCTGAACAGCCAAGGCCGATACTGACTTCCTTCGGCCGCCACGCCATCATGCCTGCAATTCCACCGCCTGCAGGCAGAGGCAACGACGATGGACTCGCAGCGGTCGACCTCGACCACGTCAACAATCATGAGAGCAGGAACAGGCCCGTCGCGACCCAAGACTTGTCGGATGTCTCGAACCTTCCGAGCAACTTCAGCGAGCTCTTACAGCAAGGGATCCCCGAAAATGCCGTGTTTCGCAAGTGGCAAGAAACCAGAGATGAGTTCCGTGCGTGGGATGCTCTCGCAGAATGGGGACAGATTTGAAGCTGACGGGCTCCTTGGCTATAGGAAACAGCTGCGGAGAACCTATGCGAGATACAGAACTGAGGCCGGGGCGTTCGACTGTACGTGCCTCTGGAAGCCGATCCGACGAGCGGGACGAGCGGGAGAAGTATCATAGCCATCGCCATCAAGGCCAGCGGGGTCGATCTCGTTCACGGTCGCGAAGCAGGTCAGTCCATCACGGGGACACGGGGCGAACGCGCCGTCGCCGGGTGCGTAGCTCTTCGAGGTCGTTGTCGTCGCTGAGCCGGGGCCGACGCCGAAGCGGAAGCCGAAGCGGAAGCGCGCGCTCTTGTTCGCGTTACATGACGGATAGCGACGAAGACAGAAGGCGCCGTCGTCATCGTCGTCAGCATGGCAGTCCTCCTCGCGACAACCGACGCCGCCGCCAGCACCGTGATCATCATGACCACCATTCGCACCGCCAGTCACCGTCGTCAGTTCGGCCGGACAGAGGCCTGCGGGATGGCGGCAGAAGCGAGCAGCAGCGCAGGGAGAGGGAGCGGGAGAGGGAGCGGGCGCGAGAGCGAGAGCGGGAGCAGGAATGGGCGAGTCGGGACGAGGTAGTTCGGCAGAGCCTTCGAGTCTTTCAGCAGAAGATGGCCGACGCCGCCAAGGCCGAGACGGAAGTTCGACTCGCCATGTGGCAGCAGACGAAGCCCATCTAAGGTAGTCAGTCGCCAGTGTCGGGGTGTCGGGGTAGTGAAAGTGACTGTGCCACTGTGGTGACCGATCGTTGGAGTGTAATGACTGTCACGTGTATGCTTGCCGTCACAACAGATGACAAATAATAAATGG
Organism: Colletotrichum sansevieriae; assembly: GCA_026260285.1. Taxonomy (NCBI): domain Eukaryota; kingdom Fungi; phylum Ascomycota; class Sordariomycetes; order Glomerellales; family Glomerellaceae; genus Colletotrichum; species Colletotrichum sansevieriae. The sequence continues at coordinate 22,861 of JAOQIF010000656.1, read as the reverse complement.
CAAATGGAAGTGACGCGTTGGGGACCCAGGCGGCAGGCCTCATCGCCTTATCATATCGTATCATATCGTATCGTCTCGTATCATATCTTATCATATCTTATCATACCCACCTTACTTACCTCGAGACTCAAGTCAACCACCTTAGTCATCCTCTCCAGGCTGTGGCCACGTGACTCCCTTCCTCGATCATGATAATGCTCGTGTTAGTCTGTGAAACCACACACACCACCACAATAGACAATAGAGCTTAAGACGAATGCGCCTTCAATTGAGCCATGGAGTTTGTTCCTTCCTCCCCCCCTTTTCCCCCTTTTTCCCTTTTTTTCCCCGGTAGATTCAGAGCCCGGTCGGTCTATGCAGATGGCTGGCCTCTCACCGGCACCCTACCGTTCAAAGACAACATCTCCAGAGCGTCCACGTCCAGTCTCACTCTCGCGGGATGAGACTTGCAAACGGGAAAACATTGAATCTCCCTGTTGCCCCGCGGGCCGTCGACAACGCCGATCCCGTGCGGGAATTGCCCTCTCGCTTGGCGTCTTCCAGAGCCATGCCGCCAGAGAACGTGTCTTGGTTTCTGAAGCTTTTTTGGAATCACAACATGGATGGGCTCGGCGTCCTCGATGAGTCCTCACCGGATTCTCTACTTCTGTCACTTTTTGACCTTCCTTACCTTGTCCTCACCTTCCATGAGCGCGTCAATCTGAACGCCATCCCTCAGCATGTGTCGACACACACCCGCCAATGTTTGGACGCCCTTCGTTCGCTTGTTTGCTTGCCTGCCCTACCTATCTATCCCTTTGCTTCATCACCTACCTCTCCAACACCGAAAGTCAGGGCCTTGGAAACTTCAGCTGACACAAGACTTTTTTTTTACCGCAGACTGTTTGTGGCGTGCCTCTTGCTGATTATGAGGACAAACTACGCTCTGGACAACGATTTCGACTTCATCTTTGTGCTCCTACACGGCAAGACATTCTCGAGGGCATCTATCGCCGCCAAGCAAGAGACGCTGGCTTCGGCAGCGACTTCCGCCGCCGCCATCGCGACCCTGCGCTGATCAGTTCTCTGGCCAACCAAGCTGGCATCAACCTCGATATCCCTGGCCGTGCTCGAAACGGAGGGAAGAAAGCGGCGCCAAAGACGGCGGAAATCATGCAAGGGAAATTCGGAGATGCCGTCGAGTATCTCCTTCGGTGCGAAGCTCGCAAGCATCGAGCCGCAAACTCCCGGAGCACCGTGTCCGACAATCGCTCCCAAACCCGACCGAAATCAACACAGCCGAGCGAGATGGAGGACCGACATGGGCACAAAGAGGACCTCGAGAGAATGAGATACTCTCCAACTTCGTTGCGGCAGGGTGCCGATTCCAACGGCCGGCATGCAGTACTCGAAACAGAGCCGTGGAGTGACGCCGACAAGAGCGTTGACGCTTTGATGGAGCAGTTTCGCCGGTTAGCCTCGACTAGCGACCGACGTGATGTGACAGGGCGTCATGAGAGCACAAATATATAACGTGAGCGAATCCATGTTCATTGCATGTTCCGCCTAAGGTAGATCCCCTGGCCGGGACCATGATGGATCGGTGTTTACACGGTTGCTGGTCGCGGATGATAGAAGCATATGTCTACTATTGAACTTCAAGCTTTTCAGCTCCAAGTATAGCGAGCACCATGAGCGGCAGGGCAGCCTGGGTGATGTTGATGGTATTCCCAACTCCAACATCCGTTTATTCTTCGATCCAAATGCATCAATCACTACAAAGAAGCGCAGCAATCTCTCCAGTTCTTGTAAGCCTATCAACAATCATTTCAGTCTTCTCTCGCTCCAGCCTTCCTGAACCAACTCCAGAGATCCGTTGTTGCGCTGTGCTGTGCAACAATTCCGTGTGCATACGGCAGCCCCATTCCAACATCACGATGCCACGATGCCACGATGACATCTTAGCCAAGGAGCAAACGCTGCAATGCAAACTTCCCGAGCCAGTGAGGACGGCGGCCCTTCCTTCTGTCACCTGCTGTGCGACTTTGCCCACCTGTTCTCGCTGGTAGAAGAAGCCCACCACCCATTGCGGCTTCGTAATCATCCGGCGGCTACCCGCAACAGCGGTGTATTTCCAAGTAAACCTGCGGCAGCCTGCAGCAGTAACCCAAACTCTCGCTTCGGATTTCCAGAAAGTACCTTGCCTGAGGCGGACGTGAGTCATGGCCATGCTGCCCCCCTCCCTCTCTCTCTCTCTCCTCCAGTTACTGCAGAATACCACCCATTCCACCACGTCGGAGCAAGTACGCATTTCTGCATGTTTCATGCACCCACCCATGCGCTGCGAACATGTTCGTGCAGGCATCCCGACGATTACTGTTGTTGTTTACCGTTTACCCCGGATCTACCACTTCTCGTCGTCCGCTGTCACAGTCTCATTCTGACCACCGGAGGTCACGTACAGGTGCTTTGGTGCTATTATATTTCACACCGCTAGGCGTCATGTCTTCCTTTCGTCGTAATCAGCCATCATCCATGTCATATAGGCTCCTCGCATCAAGTAGAATTGCAAGAGAGACATTTATTTCATCAACTTCCATTCGCAGCCAGCGAGAGCAGGTGTCGTCCTCCTCCCCACTCCCTCATAGCAGCCCGGAGCGCGAATGGGTGCTGCGTCATGCAAGACATGTTCAGCATGTGTCTCAAAAGGTACAGTCTACTAACGTGGCGAACTGGCGGTGAGATGCTTCGTTGCAAATGAGGCGAATAGGAAGTTCATCGGACTGAGGAACAAGACTGAATAAGAAAGCTCCTCTCCGTGCCTAGGTAGCATCGTGGCCTATGTGTCTCCATCATCCGTTCCCATCAAGAACTTTCTCAGACCGGGCTATAGACGGGGCTCCCCAAGGATGAATTTTACATGCGAAGAGGCTTGAAGAAAGCAAAGTCTATCATGTACCTGTTTCTGTATGTCTTTATCCTAATGGGTTTTTCTCCTCATGAGACGTCCTCTTCACGAGACTTCCTCTTCACGAGACTTCCTCTTTATGAGACGCCTCTTTGTAAGACTTCCTCTTTATGAGATGCCTCCTTATGAGACGCCTCTTCATGAGACCTTATCTTTACGAGACGCCTCTTTATGAGACTTTCTCTTTATAAGACTTCCTCTTTATGAGACTTCCTCTTTATGAGACTTCCTCTTCATGAGACTTCCTCTTCATGAGACTTACTCTTCATGAGACCTCCTCTTCACGAGTCTTCCTCTTCATGAGACGCCTCTTTATAAGATGCCTCTTTATGAGACTTCCTCTTTATAAGACGCCTCTTTATGAGACGCCTCTTCATGAAAGTCCTCTTCATGAGATGCCTCTTATTACCTTCCACCTGCTGCTAGAGGCGGCGAGCAAGCATCTTAGTCTTGGAGGTCGAATGTCAGTAGTTAGCCTTCCTTGCCCTTCTCTATTATCTTAAAGCGGTGCTTTCTCCCCCCTCAAGCGCCATCAGGATTAGGGCCCATGAACGAAGCGTGGCAGATGTTAACCGGTCGCGATGTATGCGGCGAAGCGTCGCTGCTATTTCTCTAGTGCGAGGTCTATCTTCAGCATCAGGCGGAGAATTCCCTAAAGTCCTAAATATTAGGAAATATAGGTATACTTATATATATCTTATTAAGATTAATCTATAAGTTAGTCTTATCTAAGGCCTATTATAGGAATTTAGGAACAATATTGTTACTAATATATATATTCAAAGATAAAGGTAATAAGTTATATTCTTAGAGGAGGTTTTAAGTAGTAATCTAAATAAAGAGAATCCTAATCTAATATAGTAGAGGGGTAATAACAACCTCTAATTCTTTATAGGGAAGAGTAACTATAGTTAATACTATAATATTCTTTACTTTAATATAGTAATTAAAAGCTTATAATACTTATTCTACTAGACTTATAAGGATATATTATTATATTAACATATTATGATTAAGCTACTTATTAGATTATAGAATCTTAAAGGCTCTTAGGAGAAAGCTAAGGTTAACATTTTCCATAGTCTAGAGATAACGCTAATTAACTAGTAGTAGTAAGGAGAAGAAAATGGGAGCCTTAGTACTTAAGCTAATGTTAGCCTTCTTAGTAGCTTATCTAGGTAAGATAAAGCAAACTATACTTATTAATAAGAGCGAGTTCTCTTTAATAGCTAACTTTCTATATATATACTTAAGATAGTAATATAATGAGATATTTCTTCTAAGCGGGTTCGCGGGGAGGCTTAATTATTATAATCTTAAGTCTGAACCTTAGTCCGGCTTTATAGATATAGAGAGCGATATATAGAGTAATATAAAGGGCGATATAGAGGGTAATATAGATAGCGATATAGATAGCTTATTAACGAGCTATATAAGATTAATAGATAGTTTACTAGCTTTGGTAACTAATACTTAGGTTTTATCGGTTTCTATATTAATATTAATACTTATATTATTATTACTACCTTAGTTATGGGTATAGTTATAGTTATACTTTCTATTATAAACCGATTTATTATAATAGGTAATAGAGCTTAGAAATATACATACCTACTAGTAGTAATAAGCTGGTTAAGAGTAGTATCCTTAAGGTTAAAGCTATTTGAAATTCATTTTATTACGGTTAGCTATTCGATAGTAGGGTTTCTACTAATAGAAGCTAAGGGATAATGTATAATAATAGTATCGTCTTGCTAATCTATATTACTAGGTCTAGATTAGGGTTTAAGAGCGATAGTAATTAGTTATAATTCTTATAAGGGTAATATATAATATAAGATAAGCTAAGAGTATCCTAGGGATAATTATAAAGTTAATTACTAAAGAGCTATAGATATCTATCCTTAAGCTAGGCTTAAGTCTATCTTATATATAAGTCCTAAATAAGTCCTTTTACTAGGAATCGTTTCTAATTATTTTAATCCTAAATAATCCTTCTTCTTATAGATCTTATTAGATTATTTTAATCTATTATAATTCTTTCTTATCTTAATATTATATAACTTATACTATAGTTCTTCTATACTAAGTAAGGCCTATTATTCCTATATTATCCTATATATAAAGGTCTTCTAGGCGCTAGTAGTGCCTATAGGGCTACCCTAGTCTATATACTTCTAATAGGTTATAATATTAGGTCTCTCTCTAAATAGTCTTATCCCTAAGACTAATATAAGTAGGTTATTACTCCTAGGTTAGGGAGTTCTTAATCGTGCTTCCTAATTTCTCTTTTATAATACTAATACTATATTAGGTTATATTCTAAATTATCTAATTTATATAAGTCGTTATACTTAAATTAAATAGAATCATTAAGCCCTTAGTACTTTAGTTAATTAATAGGGTTATAATATAATGCTTTATTCGCTTTATTTCTAGTATAACTATATATATAAGATAGATTTATCTAACTTAAAGCTTTATAGAGAATATATATTACGTAGTTTTATAAACTATAATAGTAGGGATATAGTAAATACTTATAAGCTCTATAGTATATTTTTATATCTTAAGTAGCTAACGTTTTAGAATGAATTATTACTTTAAAGAGTAAAAGAAGGTAGAGCGTAAAGAGTAAGAGGTAGAAGAAGCTTTAGAGGTTATATAAGCGTAGTTAGCTATAGCCTTAAGTTATCCATTATACCTTTATAAATATAAATAAAAGAGGTTTTTATAGGATTATAGTTCTAATTTAATCTAGTAAGGAATATAGTTATTAGAGGAGTAGGAGGCTAAAGAGTATATACTAGAAGCTTAAGAGTTATAGATTATTAATAATTTATCTTCTTAGGGGGCTTCTAATAAATTAGATTAGCTTTTATTTAGTACTAGGTTTAGTTTAGATCTTCCTAATAGTAGTCCTTCCTTATCTATTAGTTTATAATTTCTAATCTATAGGTATTCCTAGTTATATAAATAGGTATTCGTTTCTAGGTTAATTAGTTTATTATAGGTTAATAACGGGCTAAGGCTAAATAAGTTAAATATATTCTTCCGTATTTATAACGTGGTTTTTACTTATAGGAATTATTATAGTTATTATTCTTAATATACTCGTAGTTCGTTTTATATATATTTAAGGTTTATTACGGCCTCCTATATATTATTTTTATATCTATATCCTTTCTACCTAATAAGGTATTATAATTCAATCTTATTTCTAGCGTAATTAAATAATTCTTTTAACTTTATACTCTAGTTTATTAGATATTATAATAATAAGGGTATTTATTTATAATCCTTATAGTACTGGTTTAAGAAGTAAAATATAAAAGATGATATAATACCTTATAATATTAAGTAGTAAAAGCTTATAGTTAATATTAGAAAATTTCTTACTAATCTTAAATATTTTAAGTTTTTTATAATCCAATTTATTACTTAGTTATTTAGTCTTAATATATTATTATATAAGATAGATATTATCTCTTTCTTTTAGAGTTGATCCCTTAACTCTTCTCTTATTAGTATATTTATATATTTATATATATATAAATTTGAGGTACTTAGGGAGTTCTCATCATATTTCTTAAATCTTATTAATTTCTATTATAGCTTTAAGTATTACTAGGCCTTATTATAATTCTCTATAAGTAATTAGGTTAAATCTATATTTAATTGAAATAGTAATTATTTTATACTTTCTCCTATTATATTATTAAAAGTAAAAGTAAACTAGGTTGTTAGTAATATTAATATCTAATTAACTTAGTTATAATTAATATAATAAGATAGATAGGTTAAATCTAATTAACTTATTTAGTTTATCTATTAGTCAAAAATAGAAAGTAGTAGAGAGTTTATAATTAGATCTAGGCTATAAGATGGGAGATCTCTAAAGCTTTAAGGTAAATAATTTATTTATATCTAATATAATTTCTATTAGTATTCTATATTAATTAATAGGAGTTTTAAGAAATATATAACTAAGGTTTTTAGTAGTATTAAATTCTATATAGAGGATAAAGTAAGCGTATTTTATAAGTTAGTTTATAATCACTAAAATATTATTATATTTAGTCTTAGTTATTAGTTCTTCTAACTTATAGTAGTCTTAATATAATATTATTAAATATATTTCTATATCTTAGTAATGATTTAGTATCTATATATAGGTACTAAGTATACCTTCATAATAGCTTTAGGGGTTATTCGTCTAGTTATACTAATACTAACCTTCCTAGCTATTATTAGAAGTTTTATAGCTAGTATAAGGTTGCTATATTTATCTTATTTTAAGATAACTTAAGTTTCCTTAGGTATCAAGATATTATAATCTAGTTATTAGCTAAGAGTGTTAGCTCTATTATTCTTAAACCCTTTCTTATAAATAATTTTATAATTATATTTAAATAGAAATTCTAACTATCTTACTTATTACTTATTAAGCGTTTTTGAAGTAATAAAGTATAAAAGATTCTTGTACTCTATATATACCTTAACTAGGTATTTAGTTCCTAATAGTTAGGGTCTCCATTTTTTAAAGGCTTTAATAATTACTATAAGCTTCTTATTATAACTATTTTAACAAGATATTTATATAAATCAAAAAGTATATATTTAGAGCCTATATAAGATAAATATACTATATAAGACTATATTAGTCTTATATCCAATTTATATAAGCTATATTAAATAATAATACCTAAGAATTACTTAACCGATTGAATTCGTCTAGAATAGTTAAAATAATAAACTACCTAACATAGTAATCCCTATAGCTATCTATAAAAGAAGAATAAGAAGTTATAATTAAGGTTTAGTATTATTATTTAGTTACTTAAAACGAAAGGTTCCCCCCCATCTATATCGTCTATATCACCCCTGCTATTGATAATATTAATACTTTGTTTTCCTACTTTATAGGTTCTAAGCCCTAGGTGTTCTATACCACTATATCCGAGAATTTACTGCCTGATATCCTCATATTTAGGGTATTTGCTAAGAAATCTAATGAAAGGTTTAACTTTAAATACCCTATTTAACCCTATATTATTTAATCCTTTACTTATTCATTTAAACTATTCTTTTACGAAACTTCGAACCTGTTTTCTAGTATATATATACTAGAAAATAGTTATAAGTCTTAATAAGACTTTAAAGCCCCCTACTAATTATATAGCTAAGCTATAACTTTTAGAATAGTAGTTACTATTATAGAGAGTTTACTACTTATAATAGGAATTATTATTTAAAACTAATAATAGTTATTATTAAAGTTTAACTTTAATAGTAATTATAATTATATCAGGATTAGAGTATCTATGAGTCTCTAAAAGGCTCCAACTTATATTTATATAAATATCAGTTATAAAACTATGTTATTAAAAACGTATATATAGTTTACTATTTATTTAGATTAACTATCTTGAATTAAATAACTATTATTATTATGAAAATAGATCCCTCTAATAATTAATAAGTCCCTTACTATTCCTAATAGATCCTACTTATTAATAACGTTAGTATTTTCAGATTTATTAGGAGCTATGGTTTCGGTTTTAAATCTAACCCTATTATTTATTTTAATTATAATAACCCTAATTTTAACTTTATAAACCTATTCTTCCTATATATAAATAAGAACTATAACGCTATACCTTAGTTATAACTTTCTATTCCACTTCTATAGCTATGGGGACTACTAAGTTAGGTAGTTTATTATTTTCACTATTCTAGACGAATTCGATCGGTTTTGTAATTCTTAGGTATTGTTAGTTAATATAGCTTATATAAATTGGATATAAGACTGATATCGTCTTATATAGTATATTCATTTTGTATAGGTTCTAGATATATACTTTCTATGTATATAAGTATTTTATTGAAATGGTAGTGACTATTCTTAATTATACTATTAGAATATTTAGTATTATTAAAATTCTTACTTTAGAATAACCTTAGGGGACCTTAGTATATTACTACTTATAGATACTATAGTAGACCTATAGACCTTAGTATAACCTATAAGGATTAATATACTAAGAAGCTTCACCTTTAGGTGCTTTAACTATAAATAAATTAGATATATTATATAGAACTACCCTAAGCCTAAAAAGAAGTAGTTTATACTAGTATAAGAATAGAAATACTAGTTATACTAACTAAGATTATTATAATGGGATACTATAGTAATATTAAGCTTTAAGAGAAAACCATTTGATTACTTAATAAGATACTATAAGATAAATAGCTAGAATTATTATCTTTAGTACCTATAATACTATATAATAAATAAACTCTATATCTTCTACCTTAGAACTAACCTTTAAGTACACTTACAAAGAATACTGAAAGAACTAGATAATACTATATAATAGTAATAAATAGGAGCTATTAAACTCTAAATAGAATAATAAACCTGAAATAGGAATAACCCTAAGTAAATCTAATAAATTAATAAAAATAATATAAGTACTAAAAGAATCTAATACTATTAAAAATATCAGAGAAGACTTTAATTCCTATATATACTAGTATATTAACAAGTAGATATAAAAATAGGAAACTAAGGTACCTTATAATTTGAATTAAACTTCATAATATTACTTAGTAATATACTTAAATAGTTATTATCTATAGACTTAATTCTAGTAATAATAATATTAGCTTTAAAGAGAAATCTAAAGAATATAAAGAACCTATTTAGCTATAATACTAGGAACTTAACTCTATTAAAGATAAATAGTCTATATACTTTACAAAGTTAATACTTAATAATATAAGTTTATATTAGAACTAGTCTTAATTAACTAAGATGACTTTTAACCTTAAATTATATACTAGGGAGCACTAGTTATTGCTAGCACTAAGGAGTAACCTTCTATTAGTAAGGTTTCGCTATATATAGAATAAGTCTAATTTAATATTATATATACTTATTCTCTATATTTTAATATTCTAAGACTAATTATAGCTTTAATGTAAATATAAGGGCCTATTACCTATATTAGAAAGTAACCTTTTTCTTAAGCTTTGTAATATAATTAATTACTAGATACTAAGTATTATGTAAAGGAATAAAATAAGAAAGAGAGGTTTATAGAGAGAAAATAGCTAGAGTAAGTAGCATAGGCTATAAGTACTTATAGTATATTTTTAATATATATTACTAAATAAAGATATAAAAGGGTGTAAGGGGGGAAAATAACTTAATAAAAATAATAGAACCTAAAGTAGAGAAAGGATTAAATTTAACTATAATACTGAAGGAATATAGATAGCTCTTCTAATAGGATATTAATTATAATATCTAGTATTTAATATAAGTAAGTAATATAGTAGTCTCTTTATATAATAGTCTTCTCTTAATATATAATCTTTTATATACCTCCCGGTCTTATTAGAGCTATATATAGTAAGAGGGATAATAAGAGATAAGAAGTAAGTACACTATAGGCTATACTAATAAGTAGCCTTTTATTTTTATAGCTTATATATTACTTAAAATCTATAAGTACCTTATAAAGAAGGGAGGCTCTTTATAACTTAAAAGTAATCCTTAATAATAAGAGCTAGCTTATATACTACTTAGAATCTATAGGTACCTTATAAAGAAGATAAATAAAGAGGTCCTATAAAGCTTAAAAGTAGTCCTTAATAATAAGAGCCTCGCTCTATATTTTAAGATTTTATTTACTAAGTCTAGTTATAGCTAACTCTATCTAACTTTAATAAGGGTAAGTATATATTAGTAAGTACCTATTATCTACCTAAAGAAATAGATCTCTCTATTAGGATTTATAATAGGGATAATTACTATATTAATAAATAATATAGTGTTCTCTTTATATAATAATTATCTCTTAGTATATACTCTTTTATATACCTCCTACTCTTATTAGAGCTATTTTTACTAAGAGAGATAATAAAGGATAAGAGGTAAGTATATTATAAGCTATAATAATAAGTAGCTTTTTATTTTTATAGCTTATATCCTACTTTAAAATCTATAGGTACCTTATGAAGAAGATAAGTATAGAGGTCCTCTATAGCTTAAAGGTAGTTCTTAATAATAAGGGCTACTAGCTAGAGCCCTACTATATATATAGGGGCCCCTAATAAGAGCTAGTGAATAGAAAAGAGCAGTTAAGACCTATATTTATCTAGATTTAGGACTAATTAGCTTAAATCTTTAAAAAACTAATTAGATTTAAGCTTTTACTATACAGGGGTTAATAGTATTAAGAGAGAGTTTTTTTCTCAGGTAGGCCTAGCTTCTTAAAAGGTAAAGATTAACCTTCCTAATAGAAGGTATTATAAATGCTTATAATTCTTTTAGGCTTATTACCTCAATATTAAATATAAGGAATCCTTAGGTAAGAAGTATAACTATTAGTACTACCCTTATAAATAGAATAGCTAACTAATTTCCTAAGTATATTTAAATCTTTAACTCCCTTATTACTAATAATAAGTATATGAAGGTAGAGTTACTACCTTTGTACTAAGCTCTTATTACCCTATAAGATACCTAAATAATAAGAAGATATTATAAGAAGAATACTAATGGAATTAATATAAAGTATACTTAATATATAAAGCTAGAGCGCTATAACTATTATAATAAGGATCTAACCTACTAAGGTAAATATTTTATAATAATATATTATAGAATCTAAGTAAATTTAAAGTATTTAGTATAGTAAATTAATAATAGATTGTATAGAAAAAGAAACCTCTTAGATAGAAGTATTACTTATAAAATACCAAAGAAGGTAGAGTTTAATATAGTAGAGGCTTTATTAATTTAGAGATAATATAGCTCTATTTAAATTATTATAGCTAATATAAATAACCCCACTTTAATACTATAGAGATAGAAGATAGATATAATATTAATATAGGGCGTCTATAGCTAAGCAAGTATAACCTATAAATAGATTAGAGAACTAGTAAGAAGAGGATTTAATCCCTAAGTAGTAATCTAAGAGAGGTATCTTAAATAAGCCTAAAAAGATTCCTAAAGTAAAACAAGAAACCATATATACCTAAGGATTAAGGATATAAGTACTAGAATACTACTAGTAATAAAAGTTAATAAGGAAATTATTCTAATAGAATATTAATAATATAAGAAGGTATTTACTAAAGAACCTAATACTAGATTACTAAAGTATAGTAGCTATAACTATAAGATTAAGCTAAAATATTAAGTTCGGAGTTATACTATAGCCACTTCGTAAAAAGACTATAATAAATTCACCTAGTTTATAGGTATAATTTAGGAAATACTATATATATATTTTAACTTATACCCTCTACTAGTTAAGGAAAATAATATAGAAACCCTATATATTCCTACCTAGAAGCAAACCAACTAAATATCACTATATAAAGTCGCACGCGCGTCGCACTAGGGCTAATTATATTAGAGCTAAACGGGATACTAAGGCTCTCGTAGTAATACCCTTGCTAAACCTTCTAGTAAGGTAAAAGCTACTATATAAGATAACTCCTTAACCTAAAAGGTTAATATTCTAGTAAGGTATTATGAATATTACTATATAAAAGATAACTCCTTAACTAAAGAGGTCTTTCCTAAGAGGTTCTTATAGCTAGAAGTATAAGAAGCTCTACTACTATAAGCAGGGCTTTATACCTCTCCCTCTTCCTTATCTACGAAGTACTAAGTATACTTATAACCTATAATAAAACCTAAAAAATACTAGTACTAGACCTTATATATAAAAGCGCTAAGCCCGCGCAAGGTATACCCTTTAATACTAATAATATATAAGAGATTACCAGAGAGTTTAGTATTAATATAATTAATAAAGCCTACTCCTTTATTAACTACTCTATTATATATAGAGAGTATATTACTAGTATAGCCCTTAAGAGGGCTCTTATTAATACCCCTAGAGGGAATACTTATAATTATATTATAGCTAAGTAAGTAGACTTAGTAGAAGAAGCTAGGTAGGTCGTTATATACCCTATAGAGTAGCTATTCTTTAAGCAGGTCCTGCACTATTAAGGCAGAGGCAGCCTAGGCCTATTAGAGATTAATATCAGTAAGTATAGCTTGCGCGAAATAGAGAGAGCGTTGCTAATAATAGCATAGCTACTAGCGGATAAAGCAGTAATAGAGGCAGTATTTAATAGCAGCGCGGGAAGTGCACGAGAGGATAAGTTAATAGTTTTATAGTTTAAATAATTAAAAACCACGTTATTATTAATATAAAGTTAAAGGTTATAAGGCTATTAATAGGCATATATAAGTATAGCTATAGTTAGGAGAGGATTATATAACTAAAGGCTATGTATTATCAGGAGGCGCGGAGTTAGAAGGTCTATTACACTTAAGCGGTTAAAATCACTATAGAGTAGCTAGAGGATATTAAGCTAAAATATAGAAAAGAGTTAATATTTAAAAAGGTTTGTAGACTTACTTAAGGAGAAATAGAAATACTTAATACTTACCTTAATAAGAACCTTAAGAAAGAATTTATTAGACCTTTAATAATAATAATAGGGTACTTAGTAATATTTATATTAGAAATAGAGAATATAATATAACTATATATTAACTATTAGAAACTTAATAATATAATAATCAAAATTACCATTTATTACTACTTTTACTTTTCTCTAAGTTATATAACCTCTTCTATAATACGAAGTAGTTTATAGCTCTTAGCCTTAAGAGAGCTTATAACCTTATTTATATTAGAGAGGGCGAGTAATAGGGAATAGTATTTCATACCTAAAAGAGATATTTTAAGATACTAATAATACCTTTTAAGCTTATAAATATACTAGCTACTTTTTAACTATAATTAATAAGATATTTTAACTTTACTTTAATAACCTTATTATAACATATCTAGATAAGCTTATTATAATATATGTAGATACTATCTTTATCTTCTCTAAATACTAGAAAGATATAAGAAGTATATATATATATGTATATATATAGTACTCTAATAACTATAAGAAGCTAAACTACTAACTAAACTAAGAGTAAGTTTCATTAACAAGAGGTTAAATTCCTTAGATTTACTATTATATTAGGAATGATTAAGATATCTAAAAATAAGGCTAAAGCTTTTTATAACTAGCCAATACTTATCTATATTAAAGATATATAGCCTCTAGCCACTATATAGTGATTTTACCTACTTAAGTATAATAGACCTTATAACTCCACGCCTCCTAATAATACATAGCCTTTAGTTATGTGATCCTCTCCTAACTATAGCTGCACTTATATAGGCCTATAGCCTCAGGAAAGACCTCTTTAGTTAAGGAGTTATCTCTCATATAGTAGCGTTCACCTTACTAGAAGGTAGGTTAAGGAGTTATCTTATATAGTAGCTTTCACCTTACTAGAAGGTTTGGTAAGGGCGTTTCTAGGCCACGAGAGCCTTAGTGGCCTATTTAGCTCTAATATAATTAGCCCTAGTATAGCGCGTATCTGACTTTATATTAGGGTTTGCTTCTAAATAGGAATATATAAGGTTCTTGTATTATTTTCCTTAACTAGTAGAGGGTATAAGTTCAAATACCTATAGAGTATTTCCCAAATTATACCTGCGAACTAGGTGAATTTATTATAGTCTTTTTATAAAGGGGCTATAGTATACCTCCGAACCTAATATTAAAGATATATAATTATTCTAAGGATTTATTAATTTCTACTAATAGCTTATTCATTACTATATAGAGACTAATAGATAACTTTAAGACCTTACTTAGAAAAATAAGCTGTTCCAATAGATTAAGAAATATTAATAAGACTTTAAGAAGATAAAGTAACTTATAGTACAAGATATTATTCTCTCTATATTCAACCCTAATAAACTATTTAAATTTAAGACTAACGCCTTAGACTTTACTATAAGTATATACCGTAGATAATATAATAGTAAGAACTCCTTATAACTAATTACTTTTATATTAAAAGGTTTGATAGATTAGAACTTAATTACTAGATCTATAATAAGGAATATATAGTAATTATTAAAGTACCTAAAGAATAGAGACCCTAGTTATTAGGAATAAATTACCCTATTGAGATATATATAGATTTTAAGGATTACTTATATTTTACTACTTTAAAGACTCTTGATAAATAATAAATTAAATTATTAGAATTCCTATTTAAATTTAATTTTAAAATTATCTATAAAAAAGAAAATAAGAATAATAGAGCGAATACTTTTAGTTAATAACTAGACTTTACTATCCTAAACTAGAAGAAATATAAGTAATTATAAGATAAGATAAGAGCAGAAACCTTATACCCGCTATAAAGCTTATAATAATAATAAGGAAGATTAGTACTAATATAACTAGATAAATAACTACTAAAACTATAAAATAGGAAATAAAAGTATTAATATTATTAATATTAGGGGTAATATAGACGATATAGATTAGGGGAAACCTTTTGTTTTAAATAACTAAATAATAGTATCTTATATAAAAAGTAGTTATCTATAACTAGTATAAATAACTAATAAAAGGGTATAGGGATAAGTGAGTAGTAGGTATATATAGTAAAAGTGTTCTTAAATTGCTTAACTTCTAACTACTTAAGCTAGGGACAATCTATTTATATATATAGTTTGTTTTATCTCTTAATAGTTACACTTTTCAAGTAAATACTACTGGCTAATAAGGTTTATTACTAATAACCTTAGTATTTAATTTCTAATAATCTTATATTATAGATAGGGCCTTTCTATATATATCCTACCTATCTATAAGGTTAGTATTTTCGGGTTTATTAAAGTCCATAGTTTTAGCTTTAAACCTAACCCTATTACTTAGTTTAATTATAATAACTCTAATTTTAACTTTATAGATCTATCTTCTATATATATCAGTAAGGTTTATAATGCTAACCCCGAATTATTACTTTTCATTCTACTTCTATAGCTATAGGGACTACTAAAGTAAGTAATTTATTAATTTTCCTGTTTTAGACGAATTAGAATACTTTAGTTATTTTTAGGTATTTTTAGTGATTTTTAGGTATTATTAATTAATATAGCTTATATAGATTAGATATAAGAGCAGTATAGTCTTCTACAGTATATTGGTGTTATATAAGCTCTACATATATATTTTCTACCTCTATAAGTATTTTATTCAAATTATAATAACTATTTTAAATTATGCTATTAGAATATCTAGTACTTCTTAAACTCTACTAAATTATTAATAGGGTTATATAAGCTTGAATATCTAATAAACTACTTAAATAGGGTAGTTATTAAGGCCTTTAGTTAGGCTATCTACTATATTCTTATTAGGCTTAGCATAAGTTAATAGTAACTTTTACTAATAATATTCTATTAAATAAAGTAATATATTATATTAATATACTTATTTCGTTACCCCCTAGCTACTATATAGTGATTTTACCTACTTAAGTATAATAGACCTTCTAACTCTGCGCCTCCTAATGATATATATAGCCTTTAGTAATATAATTCTCTCCTAACTATAGCTATACTTATATATACCTATAGCCTCACGATCTTTAACTTAATACTTTAATAATAATATAGTTCTTAACTATTTAATATACTACTAAACTATTAACCTTTCCTCTTATATACTGCCCGCGCTACTATTAAATACTGCCTCTATTACTACTCCGTCCGCTAGCTATACTATCGTTAGTAACGCTCTCTCTATTAGTTAGTATAAGCTATACTTACTAAGATTGAACTAAGTGAACTTATTATAGTCTTTCTATAAAGGGGCTGCGGGCGTAACTACGAACTTAATATATTAGACTTAGTTTCAATTTTAACTTTATACGGCGTTTTATAGCCCATAGAACCATTAGGTATTCTAATATATATATATATATATATATATATATATATATACATAGCTATATATGTGGCGTCACCATAAGATTCTAGAGGTAAATAACTATCATATAATAATACCCTTACTCTGTTTAATAAAGTTCTATATATACGTTCAGCGGACTTGTTTTATCCTAGTATATAAGGGCTAGACGTTTAATATATTATAGTAGACCCAGCTAATTAAGCTCAAACCTTTTACTAACATATTTAGCACCGTTATCTATACTAAATATAATAACTCTTTATTATTAGGGCTATTACCTTCCACTATTAATTTGAATAAACTAAAAGCATTATATACTTCGTCTTTAGTAGCTAATGATTTAACTTCTAAGTCTTTAGAATAGTTATCTAAAAAGAATATAGGATACCTTCTATTGTTATAAGTTATGGGGCTTATAGGACTATATAAGTTACTATATACCTTTTATAAATATCTAGTAGTTCTTCTACCTTTGGCCTTTGAATTAACTTTATTAGTTATGTTAGGTTTATTATATATATCGCAGTTAGAAAAATTAGTTCTATTAGACTTAATAGGTATGTAATAACCTATAGTATTATCCTTTTAGTTTATTTAAATGCTTAATACTGATATAGCTTAATCTATTATATAATAAGTCTTTACTAGTCATTGATATATGATTAATACTATTAGCGCTGGGATTACGTCTATATAATACTTTAATAAGTAAATGCTATAGATTACCTACTTTTGAGCCCTGTGTGATTTTTGTATTATTTCGTTTCATATAGACGTTGTTATTAGTAAATGAGATTGTTACTATTACTATTACTTTTACTATTACTTTTACTATTACTTTTACTATTACTTTTACTATTACTTTTACTATTACTTTTACTATTACTATTACTATTACTATTATTATTACTAGTGATTAAAGTCCTTGGTATATTATTATAAGGGACTGGATACCCAGACCGGAGAAGCCGGAGATGCCTCAGCTAGTATAGGCCGAAGGGATAGAGAGGCCTATAGGTCTAGGGTATAGAACCCTTATAGCAAAGACCTAGTAAATACTTACTAAAGGCTAGAAATAAAGGATCTTAGAAGAAGTAAGAAAAAGTAGTATAATAATACTAATCCTACTATTTAGGTGCTTCTACTATTAGTTTAATCTAACTATAGCTCTTAGCCCCTCGATACCTTTATAATTCTTTTGCTTCTACCCTGCTTTAGGAAGGTTAGTAATAATAATAGTATTATATACTTAAGTAATACCTATTAATTAGGCTAAAGAGCTTATGCTTAATATTCCCTAAGAGCGGAGCGAGATAGCCTATATAAACCTATATAAGGAAGCTAACCCTAGCAAGCAATTAGAGGATAATATAAGCTAACGAGGGGAAGTAAGAAGCTATGCTTTAAGCGAGGCTAGGAGCCCCGAAGAGAACGGGCTACTTCTGCTAAATGCTCGCTATATAGATAACGAGCGTATATAGGAAAATAGGGAATATAAGACCCCTTCCTATAGACTAGATAGGCTAACGGGCTAGATATCCACGGCTATAGCTAATAGGCTAGCCTAAGCTAGAGGGCTAGATAAAGCAACTAGCTAAGTGCTAATATAATAGATTATAACTATAATAGCTAACTAATAGGAGCTAATTACTACTATATTAAGTAACCGAGCTCCTACTAAGTAATTGCCTAAGGTTTATAAAAACCCCCTAAATTATAATATAGCGCGCCTTACTAGCGAATCTATTAGCATAATAAGGGAAGATTAGCTTATTATAGTTAAAGAGGCTTATAAGTATTGCTCTAGCTGCTCTAATAGCTAGTATATCTAGTAGGCTTTGAATATAATAGAGCATACCCTATAAATAGAATAGCGGAATTATTAGTAAACGCTTATAGATAAGTCGGGGAACTAGATAGACCCTAACTAAGAAGACTTTAGAATTTTTATAAGAGGGTAATATATTATACCCGAGCTCTAAGAGTAGAACTACTATAATATTTTAAAATAATGCTATTAGAAGGATAATAAGAAACTAATTATATATTAGGCTCGATAGGAGTCTATTAATTAAAGCACTTAGCGAGCTGAGTATAGGTAATATAAAGGCGTATGCCTTCTTTTAGGGCCTTATTAGGACCCTAAAGGATAAACTCTTTAAGTAGGATATTAACTATACTAATACGTATACTATTACCCTATATATAGAGAGATTATAGGAGATTATAGAAGGGAGATGCGGGGGAACGTCTGCTAGCTATTCCGAGTTATATAAGTAATTATACTTAGGCTCTCTAGACTGCCCTTATAAGAGCAGCTTATAATCCCCTAGGTTAATAGACTTAAGGGATCGCTACCTAGAGACCCTATCCTAGAATAACTACTTAGCAGATGCTCGCACAACGCCTAGCGCTAGTAGTACGTCTACTAACTCCTAGGGACCCTAATGCTATAACTATAAGAAGTATAGCTATATCTCCCCTAACTATACTAAAACCTATATATAGCTAACGGGTAGTAATTAGAACCTAAACCTAAGACGGGGCGGGATAAGCGTAATTATAATACTTAGTATAACTAATACTAAAAACTTAGGAAACGAGTAGGCATAGATATAACCCTGAGGGGTACTACGCTAGAAATCACCTCGGTTCTAGTAGGATAGACTATTAAGGGATAAGTATTAGCGCTCCGAGTATCTAGTAAAGTTAAACTAGAGGTTAATATAGATACTTATATAGAGTAGATATTATATAAGAAGATCTCGTTAAGAGGTTCTAACTAAAGGAGGCTACTAGTATTATAGCCCCTAAATTAGTAGATTTCTAGGGAAGGCCTATGCCTATAAGTAAGGTCTATTAGCTTATATTCTTCCTTATAGATAGTTAGGGTTACTTATAGAAGATTCGCTAGGCTTTTATTATAAGCTCTCGCCCTAAAGGGGTAGGAGATATCCTTTTATCTAATAACTTAATAGGATAGGAAGGTATCTATATGTAAAGGTATCGAGGGGCTAAGAGCCACGGTTAGGTCAAACTAATAGCAGAAGCACCCAAAAGGTAGGGTCCGTATTACTACGCTACTTTTGCTTGCTTCTTCTAAGATCCCTTATTTCTAGCCTTTAGCGAGTATTTACCGAGTCTTCGCTATAAGGGTTCTATACCCTAGACCTATAGGCCTCTCCTCCCTTTAGCCTATAGTAGCCGAAGCGTCTCCAGCTTTTCTGGTTAGGGTATCTAGTCCCTTATAATTATCCCCCTTCTAATTATAGTAGTCCCTATTATAAGACCGGGTGTTGCAGGTCGGCCCTCCGTTATTATCCTTCTTAGCTACCCGGGGTAGGCCCTAGCCCTTTACTTATCGCTACTATTATCTAGCGCAGTATCTATTCGCTAAATATTTGCTGAAGGATAGTAGAGCCCTTGGAGTTATAGATATAATAGCTAGGCTTATAGCCCCGTTCCTTATAGTTCCTCTCCTTTTAGGCCCTTTTATGCTCTCTATCCGGGCTATTCTAAAGGGATCCTATCGTTTCCTTTCAAATGAGGGCGGTTATCCTTATAATAACCTCGTTTTTGTTCTCCTATTATTCGCCCTTTATTTAGCAAGCGCTTTCTTATGCTATACCCTTATAAAGACTTCGTTTTTTTCATCCTATTATTTCCTTTCGAAGGAGGGCAGTTATCCTAATAGTAGCTTCGTTTTAGTTCTCCTATTATTTGCTCTTTATCTAGCGAGCACCTTCTTATACTATGCCCTTATAATAACTTCGTTTTTCATCCTATTATTTCCTTTTAAAAGAGGGCGGTTATCCTAATAGTAGCTTCGTTTTAGTTCTCCCGTTATTCGCTCTTTATCCGGCGAGCACCTTTTTATACTATACCCTTATAATAACTTCGTTTTTTTATCCTATTATCCCCCTTCTAAATAGGTATATTACGAGGCTATTAGGTAGGTCGGATAGTAACTATTATTACTAATTCACTACGTCTATCTCCTAGTAGGTAGTACCTGTTATAGTGAGTAACTGCTGTTCTTTGCTATCCGAAGTCGCATCTGCCTTTATAATAGTTTAGCGAGGTCTCTTTAGCTATTTATAAAATAATAGCTTTTTCCCGCCCTAGGGTTAGTTCTTTTCCCTCCTCATTATACTATATTATTTAATAACTATTTTCATATTATTCAAGCCCTTTATCGAGACTTTATAGAACCTCCCTATCTTATAATACTTCCTTAAATATTATAAGTACCGAGAGCCTTATTAGCCGACTTCTCGCTAAGTATAGCCCTACTGAGGCTAAACTTAGTAATAGTAACTATTAGCGTAATCAGGCGGGTAGTAGCGAACCCTGCGTTAGTTATACCCTATAGCTCCCTAAGAATGCCTAGGTCGTCTGCGCCTATCGCTGCGATAGTGATTATATATATAAGCTATGCCGGGTTTGTAGTATTAAGTGCTATAGGGTGAGTTTAGCAACCGTTCGGTAGAGGTACGGGCTAACTTTTCCTATTTCTAGATTCCTACTTATCTTATTAGTACTACTTATTTCTATTAGAACTAGGTTAAGCGTTATATCTGCGCGATTGCTACTAGCTAGTATTAATAGCGTGAGATCTTCTATATCTTCATAGCTATAGAGCAGGGGCAGGAGCTTCTCTAACGCCTCTATAACTAGTTAGTAAACCCTGCTAATCTTAAGCCTAGTTCTAAGAACTATAAGAACTAGCTCCTCGCTATAGGTATCGAGGAGAGTGCAGCTTTATATACCTAGGCGTATCTATAGGTTTCGCTTGAGGTAGGTTTTATCTTATAGCTAGTCTCGCCCTTTTATTAGTTTAATATATTTTTATAAGCAGCTCGCTAGGCTAAGGATAAGGTTCTAGTTAAGGAGATTATAATATAGCTTAATAATGCTCTCCCTACTTACTTATATAATAAGACCTATATCTTTAAGTAGGCTACTTTTCTTAATAAGCTTGCTAATATCCTAATAACGCAGCTTTTAAAGAGCAATACCTATATATCTACGCTTCCTTTATAGGAGCCTTCGAAGGTTTAAGGTTCTTATATGCTTTGCGATACTTACTACCGAGCTCCTATTGCTATTTTTAAAGTTATTAGTAGTAATCCCGCGCCTCGACTAAATTCTCAGAAGAAGGTTAGTAATACCTTAGCAGCAGCTTAGTAGTACTAGGTTCGTAATAGCGAGGAGGATAAGTCCTCTGCTATAGAAGATAGCAACTCTAATAAAGCTATAGAGAGCAATAGTTAGGGTAGTAATAGTAGTACTACTAGCGAGAGCTCTAAGGAGGAGAGCGATAATAATAATAATAACGACGAGGGTGATAATAATAATAAGGAGTAGTAGTGCTAGTAGAACTTCGGCGAAAGTATAGTGGACTTCTATAGTAATATAAGGTTAGATACCCCCAGGGTTTGCGTTATTCTTTATAGGGGGGGTCTTCTCTTTAGCGTTTCAGCTGTCTTATAGTTAATTAACTTTTCTTATTAGTCTATATTACTTATTATCCCACTTATAATATAACTTGCGCTGCTATTTCTTAAATCTAGCTAGGATTTGTAAAGTATTTGCTAAGTATTCTTCAGGCTCCTAGGTATTATACTCTACTAGCTAGCCTTTCTACTTAACTAAATATAGGGGGCTTATTAGCACTTCCCTCTATAATATAATATCCTTAACTTCCTATTTCTCAGGGTCTTCTTTAAGGTCTAGGAGCTGCCCCTCGGCAAGCTTTTAGCTATGCTATAGCTTAAGCAGAGCGATAGAGAAGATATTATATGCTCTGCTATACTTCTCCGGGAGTTATACTCTATAGGTATTAGAGCTTATAACTTCTATAACTAGCATAGGAATAAATCTTAGGGCGAGCTTTCGCTAACCCTTTATGAAATAGAAGTTCTTTATTAAGAGTCCTATGATATCTCTAACGTAGTATAATTACGCTTTTCTTCTAGTATTCGCATTCTTAGCTTATACCTTAGTTATATATCGCTAGGTCTTAGCTATTCTTTA
>JAOQIF010000655.1:0-50944 GCA_026260285.1 Colletotrichum sansevieriae | reverse complement strand
CCCCCCCCCCCCATAGGATGCGTTATTTTCGCAATATCATAGTTTTTTGCGTCGAGGTCGTTATATATAGGCGTAAAGCAGCCTGGATATTATTACTATAGTTATTTACTTAACTAGTCGTTATATATAGGTGCAAAGCAGCTTAGATATTATTAAATAGTTATTATAGTAGCCCGTAACGGTCGTTTCAATCCCTCTGCTAGTAGCGGTGATATTAATAGCGGAGATATCTCTTCTACTATAGGTAGTGATAAACCTTGCTGATCTATAGTAACTCGAGTAGTTATAATAGTTAAGTTGACTACTAATTAGTATTGGAATAACTATCCTGCGCAGGTAATAGTACTAGAAAGATAGGGTTCTTCCGTAATACTATAGTTATTCGTGATATCTAACTATCGTAGGTTTAGTGGTTATAACGGCTATATGGGCAGTCCTTGTATGTGGGGTCCTAGCCCTCCTATTGGGTGAATCGGCGCAATAGGTGGATCCGAACGGCCCGACGTGGCGCCGGTCGGGTCGGCGACGAACCGCCGACTGGGCTTCCAACAATTAGGCTCCTCCTCTTAATAATATACTACCCCTAGATAAATAGGCAAAGCGAAAGAATAAACTAGACTACTAAAATCGCAATATAGTTCTATATATCTAAATCCCTTAATATACTATGGACTGATATACTACCTGCCCTATAGCATAATCTTAATAACTCCCTATCTACTATAATTGGACGATCGCTAAATAAGGTTATACTTAGATTTAAGCTACGAAGTATCCTTAATATAGTTATATAAACGAGCGCCCTGACTAAGAGCCTTATTATCCTTAGGGAGATATATTAGAAGGAGGTACTACTACTTATTAATATAGCGAACGCCTCGCGCAAGGAAAGATATAATAACTGCTATACTAATATAACTTTTAATAAAAGGGATAAAGTCTAGATATAACTTAGCAAAGGATTCTACTTACTAGGATAATATAATAGCAAATAGACCTCTAGATAGATAAGACCCTTCTAAATCAAGTATATTATTAGTCCTCTCGCCTATAAGGTAGATATTCCTAAGTATTAGCGGGTTTACCTAATCCTCTCTATAGCCTAGCTATATAAGCTAGCCTAGGGAGAAGACCTATTTAACTATAAGACTCCGCTACTAAAGCCTATTAAGGTTAATAGTAATAAGGAGTAGGAACTTAATTATATTATTAAATAAAGAGTCTTATAGAGGAGTTATAAACCTATTATTAAATACCTCGTCTAATAGAAAGGCTTTATAGCAAAGGATAATACCTAGGAATAAAGAGACTCCCTATTACCTAATATAAATAATCTTATTAATAAGTATAACACTAAATTCCCCCTTAACTAGGATACTAAAAGAGCTATAAGAAGGCGCGCACCTTATATATAATTAAATAGTTTTTCTATCCTTTTAATAGGATAAATATATATACCCTGAATTAATATTAGGATTATAAATCTTCCCTTTATTATTACTATTTTTACTATTAACTACTCTTCCCTCGATCTCTCTATCTTATATTAAAATAAATAGGAAGGAGCGGAAGGTACTAATTTTTATATACCTTCCTTACTAACCCCTATTATAAAATTTTCTTTTTCTTTCTATACCTTCCTTTCTATTTACTATACCTACCTATTTTTATTTAAGTATATCTATACTTTTTATTTATTTATTTCTCTCCTATATACTAATTATTACCTAATAGACCTCTTTATAATAAGTAATAATATTATCCTAACCTGCTAAATATAGCCTCCCGAACGCTAGCTTAATTAATACTACTACGATAATAGCTTCTAAAGGCAAGGAAGTTACTAATAACTACGAGGTCCTATCCTCTCACTTATCTAATAATAGTAGTAGCTAAGACGAGGGTGCTAACCCCTAGAATAACGAGGTATTTAACCCTATCTCCCCGCGCTAAGGTAGTAATAACTAAGGTAGTAATAACTAGGTTAGTAACTATAGTATTAACCTTAGTACTCTAGTTAAGACTCGCAAGTCTGCTACTAAGAAGAAGAAGTCCTATAAGGACTATAAGAAGGGTAAATAAGTAGCTAAGAAGAACTTCTTTACTATAGATACTAAGACCTAACGCGAGGAGGTTATTAATAATAATACTAATAATATTTAGAATAATAATACCTAGGCTACTAAGCTAGTCTGCGTTATTACTAGTACTACTACTAATATCAAGGAGCCCACCCTAGCTAAAACCGCAGCTACTACCCCTCGCAAGACTCCTAAGAAGGGCCGCCCTAGCCCTATAGCCTAGCGCTAGTAGATCGACGAGGCGAAGGCTTATATTAATAATACCTTTCTATACTACCCTGATACTATCCTCGTCAAGGAGATTGAGAAAATCCTCGATAGTATTAAGCTATCTAAGAATATATCTTCTAACCTCTATATTAGATATATCTAGGATACCCTTAAGTAAGTATATAATATATATATTAATAATAACGCTTATAGCAAGCTTCTTCCTAGTTGCACCCAGGTCCTCGCTATATACCTTTATAATACCTATAGTCACGCTAATAGAATTATTACTAGCAACCTTATAGCAATAAACTATATTAACCTCCTTTCTATCGCCCTGCTCGTTAATATTAGCAATATTACTACTATAGACCTATTAGCCTATAAGGACGCCAAAAACGCAAAGGACCTCGCTAATAAGGCTAAGGGTAATATTAATACTATTATTAATAGAATCTAATAGGAAATCCTTCCTCGCTTCGATACTATAGAGACTAATATAGCTAATATAGATATTATTAATATTAATACTATTAGTAAGTATCTCGCTAAACTTAAGAATAATAATATATCTAAGCAGGTAGTTACTAATAAGATTCGCATAGCTATCGATATAATTAAGACTAAGGAGATTATAAGCCTTCACGCTAATATTACAAACCTCTATATTATAATTAAGGGTCTCTAGCACGCTAGCGATAAGCAACTCGCGCCTAGCGATACTAGTAATAATAGCGCTACTAAGCGCTAGTAGATATCTAAGTTCGATATACTCCTCTACTAGCGCGACGCCTAATTAATAATGCTATAGTAATTTCTAGTAATTAGGATATAAAGAAGGAGAGAAGGGATATTAAGCATATATATCCTAGATTGATAGAGATAGTAATTAGGATAATTGCTTTTTAAAAAGGGGGTATATATTATACGCCTTTTAGTAATATAGTTAGCTATTATATAGTATTCTATATAACTATAGTTAGGCTTAACGCTTATCCTTTAAGTAGGAGACTTCTAATAGATAAGCTTAGAAGGCTCGGCTATTATAGAATATATCACGATATACCTATAATTACCTATTACACTATTTATTATTATTCACGCTTATATTACTCTTTTCCTTGTTTCACTCGCAGTCTTAGCAACCCCTACTGTAGCCCCAGGCTAGTAGGAAGACTGTGACATCTTTAGCTTATAATCCTCTAACTATCTATTTAAGATCTACGCCTAGTTATAATATATAAGCCGTTTTATCCTAAATAAGCTCCCTCATTATAGCATATAGGATATACTATTCCGGTATAGTAACCCCAGGTCCCTCTAAGTCCTCTAGCCTGTTGCTATTCTCTCGTAGAGCAATTAGCATAGCACCTGCATATGCTTTTATATAGGTAATAGCACTAATATATATACTTATATATAGTAGCTTATTAATACCTATCATAGGGTAGTGCTAACTTGAGGGTGAGGATCCCTTAACCTTAGAGCTAGCCCTCTAGTAAGGTTCTTATATGCTTCGCTAGATAGCTCGGATATAAGTTCTCGTAATAGCTATAGTTCCTTTAAGCTTAGTAATACGCTAGCGAATATTTACTAAAAGCTAGCTAATAAGCCTAAGTTTCTTTCTAAGGGTAGGAAGTATATTATTTACCTTAGCATCTTCTACTATATAGTTAGGGTGTTATAATAGTCTATCTACTAGATTAATAACCCCCGACCTATGCTAGATTTCAAAATTAAACGCTAATAGGTAGTAAACCTATTATATAAGTCTTCTGCAAATATCCTATATAGGCGTAGCAAGTACTCCTTTTAGCACTATATAGTCTATAAGTATTATGAATTTCTTAGGGAGTCCTTATAAGTACTACGCTTAGTAATCTAAACTTTCTATAATAGCAAGGAGTTCCTATTACCCTATAGCCTAGTGCCTCTCTATATCTAAGAGCTTCCTTAACTAGAAGGCTATTAGGTGCTAAACTATGCTATGCCTCTATAAGAGCATACTAGATACTACCTAAATAGATATATTAGTCTTAACCCTAGTTTCTAACGCTAGGTTATAATATCTTAGTATTAGGGCTTTAGCAAATACTCTCCGAAGTATCTTAAATATAGTCTATATCTCCCCCATCTAGGTAAAGGCTCCCGATTTTATACTATTCTAGCTTCCCTTAAGCGCGCTATTTATAGGAGCTATAATATAAGAATATCTTATAATAAACTTATAGTAAAAGTTATAGAAATTAAGGAATACTTAGATATCTCTAAAAGACTTTAGTACTAGCTATTTAGCAACTACTCGAACTCTATCCGGGTCTATCCTAATACTATCTTAGGTAATATAGAACCCTAGAAAATCTACTTCTATCTAGTAGAAGTTATACTTCTTTAGTTTTATAAATAGCTTAGTAGCCCTTAGGTAGTATAAGATAGTATAGAGGTCCTTAGTATACTATTCCCTTATATCTAAGTAGATTAGAATATTATCTAGGTATATAATATAGTAAGTATCTAAAAAGTTAGTAAGTATTTAGTAAATATACGCCTAAAAAGTTGCTTGGGTATTTATAAGCCTAAATAGTATTATAGTATACTTAAAGTACCTATATCGCATTCTAAACGCTATTTTCTACCTATCTGCTTTATTAATTGCAATTTAGTAATATACCTCGCTTAAGTTAATCTTAGAAATAAACTTTACTCTAGCAAGTCTATCTAGAAGCTTGCTAATTAATAGCAGAGGATAATAGTTCTTTATTATAATTTTATTTAATCCCCTATAATCTACGTATAGGTATAGGCTTCTATCCTTCTTAGGTATAAATAGCACTAGTACTCCTATAGAGCTAGTTAAGCGGTATATATAGCCTACCGCCTCTATATCCCGGATATACTTAGTAAGTATTTGCAACTACTCTACTAATATAGGGTATATAGGTTTATATAGGGGTTCCTTACTAGGTTTTAGTTCGATATAGTATACTACTCCCTTTAGCCTTGGAACTTTCTTTATATTCTCCTTATTAAAAATATTAATAAAGTCTTAAAGTTCCCTAGGAATCTTCTTCTCCTGCTTATTATCTAGCGAATCTTCGCCTAAGGACTCTATATCCTTCTTATTAGAGCTTATAGCACCTATTAGATATATAATATAAGCTTATTAGCTATTTTTTATAATCTCTTAGACAATTACCTCTAGCTTAGCAAGTAAGAGGGGTTTATATACCTAGGTATATACGTAGGTATCTATATAGATACCTTCCTATCCTATTAAGTCGTTAGATAGAAGGATATCTCTTGCTCCTTTGGGGTAAAAGCTTATAATAAAAGCCTAGCAAATCTTCTATAGGTAACCCTAACTATCTATAAGGAAGAATATAAGCTAGTAGACCTTACCTATAGGTATAGGCTTTCCCTAGAAATCTACTAATTTAGGGGCTATAATACTAGTAGCCTCCTTTAGTTAGAGCCTCTCGATAAGATCTTCTTATATAATATCTACTACTATATAGATATCTATATTAACCTCTAGTTCGACTTCGCTAGATACTTAGAGCGCTAACGCCTATCTTTTAATAGTCTATCTTACTAGAAAGATTTCTAGCATAATACCCCTCGGGGTTATATCTATGCCTACTCGTTTCCTAAGTCTTTAGTATTAGTTATACTAGGTATTATAATCGCGCTTATCCCGCCCTATCTTAGGTTTAGGTTCTAATTACTACCTATTAGCTACGCATAGGTTTTAGTATAGTTAGAGGAGATATAGCTATACTTCTTATAGTTATAGTATTAGGGTCCCTAGGAGTTAGTAGATATACTACTAGCGCTAGGCGTTATATAAGTATCTGCTAAGTAGTCGTTCTAGGATGGGGTCTCTAGGTAGCGATCCCTTAAGTCTATTAACCTAGGGGGTTATAAGCTGCTCTTATAAGGGCGGTCTAGAGAGCCTAAGTATAGTTGCTTATGCAACTCGGAATAGCTAGTAGACGATCCCCTATGTCTCCATTCTATGATCTCCTATAACCTCTATCTCTATATATATAGGGTAATAGTATGCATATTAGTATAGTTAATATCCTGCTTAAAGAGTTTATCCTTTAGGGTCCTAATAAGGCCCTAAAAGAAGGCATATGCCTTTATATTACCTATACTTAGCTCGCTAAGTGCTTAGTTAATAGATTCCTATTAAGCCTAATATATAATTAGTTTCTTATTATCCTTCTGATAGCACCGTCTTAAAGTATTATAATAGTTCTACTCTTAGAGCTTAGGTGCGATATACTACTCTCTTATAAAAATTCTAAAGTCTTCCTATTTAAGGTCTATCTAGTTCCCTAACTTATCTACGAGCGTTTGCTAATAATTCTACTATTCTATTTATAAGGTATGCTCTATTAGACTCAAAGCCTACTAGATATACCAGCTATTAGAGCAGCTAGGGTAGTACTTATAAGCCTCTTTAACTAAAACGAGCTAATCTTCCCTTATTATATTAATAGATTCGCTAGTAAGGCGTACTATATTATAATTTAGGGGTTTTTTATAAACCTTAGGCGATCGCTTAGCAGGAGCTTAGTTACTTAATATAATAGTAATTAGCTCCTATGAGTTAGCTATTATAGTTATAATCTATTATATTAGTACTTAGCTAGTTATTTTATCTAGCTCTCTAGCTTAGGCTAGCCTATTAGCTATAGCTATAGATATCTAGCCTATTAGCCTATCCGGTCTATAGGAAGGGGTCTGATATTCCCTATTTTCCTATATATACTCGTTATCTATATAGCGAGTATTTAGCATAAGTAGCCCGTTCTCTTTAGGGCCCCTAGCCTCGCTTAAAGCATAGCTTCTTACCTCCCCTTATTAGCTTATATTATCCTCTGATTGCTCGCTAGGGTTAGCTTCCTTATATAGGTTTATATAGGCTATTTCGCTCCGCTCTTAGCGAATATTAGATATAGGTTCTTTAGTCTAATTAGTAGGTATTACTCGGGTATATAATACTATTATTATTACTAACCTTCCTAAAGCAAGGAAGAAGCAAAAGAATTATAAAGGTATCGAGGGGCTAAGAGCTATAGTTAGGTTAAACTAATAGTAGAATTACCTAAAAAGTAAGATTTATATTATTATGCTACTTTTACTTACTTCTTCTAAGATCCTTTATTTCTAGCCTTTAGTAAGTATTTGCTAGGTCTTCGCTATAAGGGTTCTATACCCTAGACCTATAGGCCTCTCTATCCCTTCGGCCTATACTAGCCGAGGCGTCTCCAGCTTCTCCGGTCTGGGTATCCAGTCCCTTACACTACTAGAGGCACTACCTGACTTATTACTAAAGCTACTACCTACCTCACTACCTTACTTATTACTAGAGCTACTATTAGAGATATTAATAGTAACTTTAGTCTTTTTAGCGTTCTTAGCTTTCTTTACTAAATTATTACTATCCTCTTAGCTATATTTAATAGGAGTATAGAGGTATAAGGCGCAGGAGACGGGGTAGGTACTAGTAATAGTAATAAAGCAGGAGGGAATATTATTAGAGGCATACTTAAGGAGGTTATCTTAAAGCAACTTACTAAATTTAGGAAAGGAGTTAATATTATGCTTATAAGGGCGCTTAAGGACTAGTTTTATTAAAGGGTTATTAACTAGATAATTAATCTTATTATAGAGGTATATAGCGGGACTATTATTATAAATATATAGCAGCTAGGTAGCGTTTAAGCGCTAAAGTATATTAATACTATTATAAAGGGTACTAACTTAGAACTAATTATTAGTAGGATATAGTTAGTAAGGGAGTAGCAAATAATAGCTTATGCGAACTAAGATATCAAGAGCTAGGTACTTATAGATGGAGGCGAGCTCCTAGAGTTAGAGCTGCTCTTTATTATAGCTACTACTACTAGTAGTAGGACTATAGATAAGCTTAGTAATATGCTTCTATGCTGCTAAATAGTTACTAAGTAAAGCGAGAATATAATAATAATAAAGAGGGGCTAAGATACCCCTATATTCCTAAATTTAGATCTAGTAGAATATATTCTAGGTTATCTAGGCTACGCCCTAAAGCTCCTAGGGAACCTACTAGGCGTTAGTATATAGCAACCTAGTAGCAAACTAGCAGAGACTTATAGTAGCGTATTTCTTCTTATTGAAGTTATAATAGATATATTTCTATATATATATATATATATATATAGCGAAGGTTAATAATATCTTAATATATCTTATAAAGATAGCTAAGATAGGGATAGCTATTATTAGCATTACTAATAAGGTTACTAGAGAGGGTTTCAGGATTATAGAATTATTTAGCGAGAATCGCACCTATATTTACGATATAAGATATAGCAGAGAACGATTAGCAAAATAATAGAGACAGAGATAAACTAAAAAAGGGAAAGGAAGAACAATTAGATTATTATAGTAAAAGTTCGCAAAATAAGCGCTAAAAGAAAACGAAGGCTACTAAGTTAAAAAAGAAAGATAGTAAAGAGGGAAAAATTCAACTAGGTCGGAGACCTTGAAAAGAAGACGCCTTTTTATACTTAGTATTACTAGGTAATAAAGCTAAATAGTTACTAGCTATATACTACTAAATAGTTATATAACTATTAGTAACTAATTAAAAAATAATAGCAATACTTAAAATTCAAAAACATATAACGCGCTAGAAAATAAAATATATTATTCGCTATAGTAGCCTAAATCTAGCGCGGGAAGGAGCGATAGCAAATAATATAATAAAGACGCTAAACTATCGCCCTATAGTTAGCAATATAGAGCTATATTACCCTACTAGTACGCCTTAGGGACTAAGGCTTTAGAAGGGGGGGTAATTATAAGGAATAATAGTAGGTATAGGATATAGAGCTATGCTATTAGCAAAATATTAGTAAGTTAGGGGTAGATAAATATACCTTTGAGAAAACTCTGCAAGCTATAGACTTAGAAGGTTAAGCAATAGTTTAATATAACAACAGATACCTATGTTTCAGTATTCTAGCCTTTCCTGGTTTAGGCCTATAGCCATACTCTTACAAATAGCAATATACTAGAGGACTTAGGGGGAGCGAGGGTTACTATACTAGAATAGTATATCCTATATATTATAATACGAGAGCTTATTTAGAACGAAACGGTATATATACTATAGCTAGGCGTAGATCTTAAATAGATAATTAGCAGACTTTAGGCTAAAGACTACTTCTATAGAGATATTATGGCTAAGGTTTGCTAAGACGCTAGGGAATACTAAGGATATAGAGTTAATAAGAATAATGTCCTTTAGTTTAAAAGAAGACTTATTATCCTAGAAGAGGGATCCCTCTACTATAAAATTCTAAAACACTATTATAATATACTTAGATTAGGGTATATAGGGGTAAATAAGATAATAGAACTTATTTTATAGACGTTTTATTAGCTGTACTTAATAGAGGATATATAGTAATATATCCCTAAGTGCCCGCGCTACTAAGGGCCGTATATACTATAGTATAAATTATATAGGCTATTATAAAGATTAGAACGACTAGTATACCCCTTTTAGTAGATCTCTCTATACGTTCTACTAGCCTACTAGAGAGTTACTAGGATAATAGAGTTATATATAATATAATTCTGGTAATTATATACTAAATAACTAAGGTAGCTTAGTTCCTAGTAACTCCTAAGCGACTAGATACTATAGGCTTAATAAGAATCTTATACTAAGAGATTAAATACTACTATAATACGCTTAAAGCTCTTATTAGTAACTAGGATAAGCTAATTACTAGCTATTTCTAGCGAGACTAAACTAAGGTCTAAGATATAGAAGGCTAACTTTCTATAGCTTAGTATGTATAGATAGTTAGCTAGATAGAGAGAACGTACTAGATATACTTAGACTATACGTCTAATATAAAAGATTATACATAATATAAAAGAGGTTTCTCAACTAAGATTCGAACCTATAACCTTTAAATTATAAGGTTAATAGGTAACTACCCATACTAAAGTATCTAAAACGATTACCTCGTATTAGGTAAGATATTCTTATTAGTCTAAGACTAGTGCCTTGGCTAGTATAATAACTAAACTATAATAGTAACTAGGCAATAGGCTAGTAAGGTTAGCCTATAAGCTAGTTTTAGACTATTCTAAATAGTGAAAAGATATAACTAAACCTATTATAGGTTAGTTACCTACCTTATAACTATATATATAGTTACTTTCCCCTACCTAGAGAGGTAGATCTTTATTATAGTTATTAGTTAATAAAACTATAATAACTACTATAACTATAATAATAATATAATCTATTTACCTTTATAGCCCTTCACTTTACTATTACACTTATTCACTTAACAAAGCCCTCAGGAACCCTTACTTATAGTGGTTACTATAAAAACAACGTTTACCTGCACTTCCTTATTCTTAGTACATTTAGGAGAGTATTTAGCTATAATTACTTAAATAACTACTAAGTAGTTTTAGCTTTATAAATAAAAGCTATAAAAGTAATTAGAGTAAGGAATAATAGCTTTATTTTTAGCTTATCGTTTTTTTAAGCTATAAAATTTCTTAATACTTAGATATAAGAGCTATAAGAGTAGCTAGAGTAGAGAATAAATACCCTACTATTAGCTTATTACTCCTCTTAAGTTATTTAGCTATTTAAAGAAGAGTTATATAGCTAGAATAAGGGATATTAAATTCTAAACCTATAGAAACTAGGAATTAAGTAGTTTTATAGAGAGGTACTAAAATATCTTCTAGATAACTACTGAGTAGCTTAATCTAAAGATAAATCAATTTAAAGGGGGGGTGTTATATTATAAGGTAAGGTAATATTAGAAGAAAAAGGGCTTAATAGGTTAAGTTAGGTAAGTCTATAGGAGTTAGGAGATATAGGGAGTTATTAGGTAGCCTCTAGATAAGCTCTCTAGCCCCTTAGAGTAGGATAGAGGGCTAGAGAACAATATTTAACCTTAGTTATACCTAACTATACTAACTCTATTACTCTATACCGCACTAGTTTATGATATCGAGGGCGGCTTTTCCGCTGGTATCACCTATATGTGAGCCGCCGGCTATTCCAATTTCGCTGGGATAGACAGCTCCTGCTTATATGATCCCAATGTCTAAGCCTACATCCGGGCCGACCTAAAGCTTAAGTGAAAGACCGAAAGGATCGTTCCACTAACTTTCCAGACTGAGAGACAGGTTAGCATCCAGCACTCCCAACTCGAAGCCTCCTTCGTACTTTAGGGGGCCTTGGTTGGGCACTTTGACGAGAAGTCGGCAAGGAACAAAAGTTTTGGGGTCGACGAGATGTGAAAATGAAGTGAGACAGGTCCAGAGTACACTGACTCGCCGCGAAAAGACAGCGTTCTCTCCGTTGGGAGCTGTATGTCCAAGGAGAATGACTTCGTCTCAGCTGCGTATTTGGCCTGAAGCAACAGCCTCCCGACTGGGTGGTCGGCGCTATTCAAAGTGTGATTCAGCCCAGACATGGATGAAATATGGCCTGCTATTTGTACCCCGATGATAGTATACGCTGGCGGGATCAAGTGCTTAACTGCTGACAACTTGTCGGTATTGCTAACAATGAGTGTGGCATCATTCACTGGTAAGTTGAGGAAGGAGCCTTCCTTTATTCACATGAAAAGAGCCATACATCGTCTAGTATGACTTCCAATTGTCCCAAGCAAGATAGAGGCTGGCACTGACTTGGGTGGACGCAACATCGACAGTGCCAGCGATGGCAAACTTGAAGGACGTTCCTGGGCCGGTTGTGGTCGTGTTTGGCACTCGTCTGATGAACACGTTCAGGCCGGCCTTTGCAAAACTACTTCATGAACGAGCTGTACATCACCGCAGAAACCAACGATGTGCGTTCATTTCTTGGTGTACGGCTTCCATGCCTCATAGTCCGAGTGTAGGCCAAAGGACGCGCCCAGCTGAACATTCTCGAGTACGTCGCCCAACCGGGCAGACATGCCAGACACGATTCCTCGGAAAACCAAAGTCGAAGGATGGAAAGGAAAGCTCCATTCATTCTCTTCGGAAAGCATCGCCTGCATTCGGATATGAGGCTGCGATTGTCCGAGGACAGTATGTAAAAAAGATGAGTTGGGTTGCGGAGGCCCGCAGAACTCGATATTGGTCTGGTGCCAAGTTCCCGCACCTCCGGTTAATGTGGCATGCTGTCGACACCCCAGTTGCGCGTTGTCAAGTTTGATCACACCAAGATCCGGAAGAAATCTCGACAGGTTGTCGGGTGTCCGCAGCGGGACAATCTGCCAAATACCCCTGACGCCTTGGCCAGCGAACGCATAGATTTGAGCTTCCAGGACATTGAAACTTTGATAGTGCCGCGGACGACGAATTCTTTGGGAGGATCTTCGGTGGCAACTGTAACAGCCGTGGGGGGTGAAAGATGCTAAATGTTCCTTGCCGTGTTTGGATAAAATACTGAACCCTGACGAAGAACTAGGAGATAAACTTCGCTGTCATCCTGATTAACGGTGAAAGGGGGACCAACAGCTGCAGCAAAATATCTTGCCTTAACCAGAATCGAAGAACCCGAGTAAGACAACCCCAGTTATGACTAAAACACGTTGGGCCGGGGATCAAGATGCGCATACCATGCTATGCAACGCTACGAAGCAAGGTACAGCTGCTTCTGTTCATTGGCAACGTCTGCGATATTTCCCAGTCCTTATCGTCCCCCAAATTAGATGGCACCGGGGGATTAGAAATGCAAATAATTGAGATTACTGATGTTTCCTCGATAGAACTGGTCTCACGTGCATCCATGCATGACAGGAGCTCGTCGTGGACTCGCATCAGCAGGGTACGCGACCCCGTCTGATGGCATCGGACAAACAGGCCTTATTGCCTGATATCAATATATCAAGACGCCCCGATGCCCCTGATGTTAATGAAGAGCGTTTTGACAGAGGCCATCAACGAAGCTGTTCTGCTCGGGGGATTGATCTTACCGGCTTCGAAATTCGCTTTGGTGAACGACATGGCCGATCGGATCTTGCACCGGAGTCATGCATTATCAACACTGTATTTAGAGGCAAAGAGTAGAAGAAATCACCTTGCATCTGGCACCTCGAAATCGCGGAATACACCGAGACCTCTCTCCTCGACACTGGCGTTACAGGACATAAAATGCATTCTAACATCCTCAACTTCCAATTCGTCTTCAGGCCAGTGAACGAGCTGTTCAAGGTGAGCGTGGCAATCACTTTCCTGTCTTCAGCGTACGCTGTCTCACTCAGTCCCGCTGTCGATCGGTTCGTTCTCCGAGATTTTTAACATAGTCCGCGGAATCCGAATCCTGGCTTTGGAAAGAGAACACAACGTCAGAGAGCAAACTCACGCCTTTCGCCCAAGGGGTTCCACGACTGATGTGGAGGACGAATATTAAAGTAGCGATTGGCGTTGGTATCTCAAAGTCGAGCACGGCGGAGACAGCGCCGGTGCTGGGTATCTGCAGAAGGACTTTCTAGAATTGGACAATCAAATCTGACACGCTTCAGTCTCACCCTCACAAAACTCCCACAAATCCGGGTATTTTTCTGTTTAAATGGTATCTATCTTCTCTAATCCGCATTCAACTCAAAGTACCGGCGGATAGCAGGCAAGAACTTCTCCGCATGGCGGAACTCGCCTAGTTTAATCCGCATCTGATCAAAAGCCAGCAGCACAGCCTGATGATCTCCACTCTCCGTCTCCCGCTTGTCCACGATAGGCACCTTGGCATAGCGCTGCGAGAAGTGCGTGAGCAAGATGCGGCGAGCGCCCATGCGGTACCCGACGTCGAGAGCCTCGGCCATGGTTGAGTGGTTTTTGGCCTTGGCGTCACCGATCTTGTCGTCGTCAAAGGTGCTCTCGTGGATCAATAGCGTGGCGCCTTTGCCGGCCTCGACGAGCTTGTCGCTGGGTCGGCAGTCGCCCGAGTAGGCAATCTTCAAGCCCGAGGGCCACGCCAGGACGCCCGCGAAAGAATCCTTGCAGTGCTTGACGGGCACCATGTCAATGTGGTTGCACCTTGTGACATCCGTCAGCAGCTGGTCCTGGCGCTGGCCCTTGCTGCGGACAACCGTGCGGAAGACGACGCGGTCCATGGAGATATCCTCGGTTTCGTTGTGCTCTTGTAGGAATCGCTTCATGGCCATCGGGCCGACAACGCCGAGCTTAGGCCGTGGGTTGAGGTGCGCCGTCGCTTCAGCCCAGGCGCGTACGAGGCTCGCCGTACCGAGGTGGTGGTCCGCGTGCATATGGCTGATGAAGAGACAGCGAAGGTTTTGAAGGATATCGGTCAACTCATCGGGTGGAAAGGCCCGTCGAAGTTGGCCCATCGTGTTCTCGCCGCAGTCGAGAATGTAATTGCCGTACTGGGGGACGCGAATGAGGGTCGAGGATACGTTACGATATTTGGATGGCAAGGCTGATCCGGTGCCCAGAGGAATAATCTCGGTGTCCTTGTTTGGGATATCTTGCTCGAGCTTTTCGACCTCTTCCAGAAACTTGGGGTCTTTGACGGCAGCCCTCGCCTCATCTGCTAGGTTCAAGACTTCGCCGCTCATTTCGGCCACCTCTATGAACGATTCGAAAGGTACTAGTTCGTCGTTCTTGATCTTGAACTGGGGCATCAAGATGGCGGTCATGCCACTGCGGGCAGCCTCGACGTTCGGTGCGATGAAAGAGAGGTCCCGCGTCGTGTTGTCGAACTGGAGAAGAGGAAACCGGTCAGCATCGATGCGCCGCAGCTTCGCCATCAGAACGGCATAGGAATTCATCGACAGCATGTTGGGGCAGACGTCCGAAGCCAAGACCACGTGCTTGACATCAGGTCTCTCCTGCATGAATTTCTGGATGCGTAAGTCGTCCACCACAGACTTGCCCAAAAGCCAGTAAAACATGTGGACGTTTTTCATTATCGTAGCGTCCTTCCACTCCTGTCGCGCAAGGAAAGAGTCCACTGCGGAAGTGCTGGGTATGTCAAGCACCGCAAAACCGCAAGGTTTCATTGGCGCACCCAGAACCATATTAGGTGTGATTTTGACGCCGTCCTTGCCTTCGACAGTCTGGCCAGCGGCCAATAACTTGAATTGAGTAGGCTGGATGCCGTATTGTTTGGCAATGGCAGGATTGAACTTGCCCCGACGCCCGCGATTCTTGACGATGTAGCAAAGGGACATGGTGGACTTGAAGCCTGTTGGAGGCAGGCTCCGGACTGTTGCAGCAGGCCAGGGGAATCTCACGAGGACGTCGATATTGGGAACTTCTTCCTTGCCGCCAGGCAAAGGTCCTTGGTATCTCTGGATGTTGCCGTCTTTCCGGACAAAGATGGTGGCAGGGAGCTCAACGTCATGAAGCTTGATTTCGTGCAAGGTATCCATCGTCCAGGTGGAATTAAACATGTTCTCCACAACACCAGTCAGGGCGTCTTGGTTTTTTCTTATTTGCTCGTCAGTGGCATCTGGAGAAGAGAGGCGCGTGGTCAGATCCTCATCCTCAGCAGACATGACCTCGTGACTCCTCTTTCTCGACGTGCCGCGGCCTTCCGATGGCTCGTCGGCAACGACGGGCATCTTCCAGACTTGTATGGAATCATCTTCCCAGTCGGGGGTGGCGGGGTCAGGGTTTGTAAGCCGAGGATCTTCAAAAACCTCGACAGGCCGAATAGGCATGCCCTTCCGAAACACGAAAGACCTGGCTGTTGCAATGTTGTGGGCGAGGTTGCGAGGGCCGTGTATCTCTAAGCGTTCCGGGCCCTTCTGTGGCAGCAGGGGTTTACCGGCTTTGCCTCTCGTTTCGTTCTGTTGTTCGATTTCCTTCCGGCTCCCCTCGAGAACGTCGGCGAGCGTCAGAAACATGCCAATCATGCCGCCGGTGTTTTCCCATGTCGTTTGGCCCGAAAGGAATATATTCTCCATCTTGGCCATCGCATACTTGCGCTGGCCAAGACTCCTCTGGGTTCCTTCCGTCAGGTGTCCAAACAGGTACCGTCGCTGGTCGAAGTGGAGTATCAGACTGCTGCCCGAGTCCGCCGTAGGCGTCGTGGCGACTTGGACGTAGTTCATGGTAGTATGATTCGGGTCCAGATCACTGAAAGATTCCAGACTTGGCGGGCCTCTCAGGAGATGGAAGATTTCGGTCCAGTGGCCTTGGGCGAGTCGATGCCACTTGCCTGCTACGAGGAACGCCCTCTGTCCGTCAAAAGACCTCGGATCGCCTCTCCAAGATCTAACAAGACCTGCTGTGGACGGAAGTGGGGTCCCAGGCTTGATCCTGCAAATCCGTTTCAACCGCTGAACAGCGAGGTAATTAGCGAAAGAAGTTCGGACCGCGGCTAGTCGTAAGCTGCGTGACCGGTCGATGGGTTCTTCGGTCGGTTTCCGGTCCCGGTATCGCTGTTGCGTGTGTGTATACGAATGCTTCGACTTCTCGAGCAGTACGGTCGCGACTTCGACCGCGGGTTTGATGGGGCGCTTGTACTCGTGCTGATTCGCCCGTGGCTTGTACTTTCGCTCGTAGTGCTTCGCAGCCTCGGTGGACCGAGATTGTCTGACGTTGTGCTTCACCGGTGTTGGTTTCTGCTCGAAGCTCCTCACGGCTCGGTTGTGAACCAGGCGAGATGTCAATGGCAAGGGATTAGGTCGAAGAATTGCTGGTCCCAAGCGGTATGTCGCATGTCCACGAAACATGGAGTTGAGAGAAGGAGAGTGGGGGAGCACGAAGCTCTAGAGGAGCAAGAAAAAAAAAAAAAAAAACCTGTGGATATCAACACATTGGAGAAGGGCAACGCTCGACGCCAGATCTAGGTGCTGGTGTGGAACTGACTTCTATCGCAGGCGGCGAGTGACTCCCGTCCACTATTCCAATGACTGACGCAAAAAACTTCGTGGCGGACCCTTGTCCTTGGCCGATAAGAGCTTATCGATTGCACGTGGGAGCGGCTGAGTCAGCTCCGATCTGGGAGCCAATCTTTACCGAGTACCTGATCATTTGACATCCATCAGGACGTTCTCAAGGCAGTTAGGTTTTGTCATTCAATCGCAGCATTTAAGATCAATTTTCCGGTATCCTAGCCCCAGAACATCTTGCACCAAACTCCAATCCCTGAAATCGATCCCAGAGGCACGCGCTATCGATTGGTATCTCCCCTGATAACACGACCCGTCCCTTGTCTCCATCAAATTCCGTATGCTCGTGGCTTTGCCAGTGTGGTTGAAGCCCGCGACCATCTGCCTTTATATCCCAAACTTTCGAACCCCCTAAGTGTACTGTTGATTTCGACTGAGGACGACGGCAACCATCTCTCGAGCGGATCTACGTCGCGACCTCTCTTCCACACACGGGCGAGAAGGAATCGTCGCCATCGTCACAACCTGCACCGCGGTGCGCGGGAGTCATAACGCTTGACCTTGCCAACCCAGCGAAGCCGTTGAAGGCGCGGCGCTCTTCGTGACGATCTTGGTCGATGTCATGGGCCGACTGCTGGCCGGGCCCAGGGGTTGCTGCATGTAGCCCAGCTCCGCATCGGCCGCGGGCGACGACACGGAGCCGCGTTGTGGGAACTGGCTGCGGACCGAGGCCGCCCCAGGAAGAGTTGCGACGCCGCCGATGAGGAGAAGGGCAGATGAAGAGGATCGGAGTGCGCTCATCATGTCGAGGTTTTGGGTTGCGATTGAGTGTGATCAGAGTGCTTTCAAGTGCAAAGTCTCTTGTCCGCGACTCTCGGGACAGTGCGCCGTCCAAACGACTATACTTATACTCGCTTTCCAGATTGTTGAGGTTCGGAGATGCTGCATACTCACCACTCTCCCTCAAGAATCCTAGATCGACCGTTCCTGGAAAGTGGCCAGTCGGAGGCATTCCATCAGCAGCGCAGAGTCCCTGCATGTAGAAACAAAGCCAGTAACGGGCCGCAGAGACGGCTCCCATCAGGCTATGCACCGTGTCAATGGGAATGGCGGGGATAGAACGTTGGCGAGAGCAGAGGACCGAGTCCGATCCCAATGGAGGTTCGGGAGAATGCTGCCCCTATGGCGGTTTATCGTGTTTGATTGCCCAATCTGTGGTCAGTCGAGGAACGTTGATGTGTCTCCCGGCTCTCTCAACACGCGTCTTTAACTGGCCCGATCCTTTTTTCAAGCATAGACACGACTCTCGCTTACCGCCAGTCCTCCCTCCGTGTCTGAGTCGAGACGTGAGCCCAACCCCAACAACGAGGGGCATGCGAGCAAGAGACACCCGGCGCAGTTCGTTACTGGCCATGTTCCGCTCCTCGAGCTCGGAATCATGCGCTGAGGATTCTTCGCCAATTGCCATGGGCCAAAACATGAGGAACTGAGACGCTTTCAAATATCGATCCGCGGATGTTCTGCCGATCTACTAACTCGCTGTCTAAGTCACCGTATGCCACGAAGTACCTAATGTCCCCTAGTGGCTGAACATGGGTGGCAGAAGGCGCCAGAAGAAGTACCTACTTAATGTTCCGTCCAAGATCGCCTTATCTTATCAGCTCCATCCCGCCATCCCCCACCATCGCACCTCCACATCCCAAACCAGACCTCCACATTGGTCCCCCGACCTCCCGGTCTCGCGCCCTTCCGGGTTCCGAAGTCCATTCCCGACCCAGTTCCGGTCGAATCCAAGCTCACGGAACGAATTACCAATGGCCAATTAGTCACCGAGATCTTTCAAATAGACCTCTAGGGAAATCCTCGCAAGTCGGAACGCCTCTGTTCTCCAGACGGGCCATTTGTAGCCCGCCAAGTCAATTGCATCATGGACAGGGGCCCCTCCCCAAACCTTGCATACTGCCCCTCGGCATCGACTCCACCGTCCGGGAAGTAGGTAGGCCGGCAGCCATCGGTAAAAGTCCAGTAAGCATCACTAAGGCAGCGTGACATTCCCGATTTGTTCTCTGCAAACACCCCGTGAAGGTGGGCATTCACAAATTGACTCGCGGCCCCGGTTTCGCGAAAGACCCGCGATATGTACCTTATATGACACCTGCGCCCGCGCGTCACAATACCATGCGTATAATCCGCTCCCGCTCCCTCCTCCGTCTCTCCACGATACCCGCCTCCGTCCGCCTTTCCGTATCAATAACAACGACAACCGCCTCGCATCTCACCACCAGCCGCCAATTTTCCAAAATGGCCCAACAAAACAAAAAATTCGAGGGCGGCTCCTCCGCGACGCACAACCCCCACCCGGACTTCAAATCAGTCGAAGCCACCCGGCCCCCCTTCGACCCGTCCCTCAACGTCCGCTACACAAAGACGATCGACCCGGACTGGCGGTACGGCACCGGCGCCAACAGCCTCGGCCGCTCCTCGGTCCCCCACCTCTCCATCGACCCGCACGAGGAGGGGCGGCCCGCGGTCTTCAATTACAAGCTACTCATCTCGGGCGTCGTCCCGCGCCCCATCGCCTTCCTGTCCACCCGCTCCGCCGACGGCTCCGTCACTAACCTCGCCCCCTTCAGCTACTTCAACGTGGTCAACCACGACCCGCCGCTCTTCGTCGTCGGCTTCGCCGCCAGCATCGACAAGCCCAAGGACTCGCTCAAGTGCCTGCTCGAGAGCGGGGAGTGCGTCATCAACATCATCTCCGAGGGCTTCCTCGAGGCCGCCAACGCAACGAGCGTCAACGCCCCCTACGGCAAGAGCGAGTGGGAGGTCAGCGGGCTGACGCCCGTCTACGACTGCAAGCACGTCAAGGCGGCGAGGGTCAAGGAGGCCATCTTCAGCATCGAGGGCACGTTGGACCACTTCAAGGAGTACGATTCGAGGGCGACACCCGGGAAGAAGAGCTGTGTTGTGGCGACTATCGAGGGACGGAACTTCTGGGTGAGGGAGGACGCGATCAACGACCAGAAAAACATTATTGATCCCGCGGTGAGTTAGCCGGCCTCTTGGTATGGGCAGGCTGGGTATGCTGACGATGTGAAAGGTCCTCCGCCCCGTGAGCAGACTCGGAGGTATCGCGTACGGCCGCATCACCGAAGTCCTCGAGATTCCGAGATCGGATTGGGACAAGAACATTGGCGGCGAGGCAGGCTACGAAAAGATCATGAGCGGCGCGCAGTAGTCCGCACCATAATGACAAGGCACAGACGAAACAAGGCATATAGAGCGTGATACACAACAACACATGCGGCGGCCCTGTGTGGGCGTCCGGCGGATATATAGGACTTGAGACGGAAATACACGGACGCATTATATACCCCCATGAAAAAACCCCCCTTAGACCAAACTCCAAAAGCCTAAACCTGGTATCGGACCGTTTCCCATGCAAGCCGTGTTCCCATCTAGTCCCCAAGTCGTTAATTAAAAGCCAGCCATGATTACAACAAGATACTCTGCCCCGGCTGCGAGATGATGAACTCGCAGCCCAGTTGTGCCTCCTCTTCATATGCCCTCAGCTCGTGCAGGATTACTTCGCCAACATCGTGCCCATCCAGGCGTTCTTTGACGTGAATGATCACGACCTTGACGCCCCTAAGGGGAAGACTCAGCGGGTTCCCATCTTCGGACTCGCTCATCCCAAGCTCGGCCTCCTTTAATGAAAGTTCCTGTGTCGGAGTGGTGAGATGCGGGGACTCGACGGAGGTCGCGGATGGCGGTAGTGGCGGGACGTGAGATATATCTGCCGAAAGAGCGCGCTTGGCAACGGATTTGGGGCTGATGGGAGACTCATCGCCGCCGGCGAGGCGAGAGAAGGCGCCACCTGTTCTGCGACGGGGGATGTTCTCCGCTTCGGCTACGCGCTTCCGTTTGCGGGAGAGGTGTGCATTCTGGCGTGAGGTCTCAACCTCTTCTGCCAGGGTACGGAGCTCCTCGATTACAAAACAGGGCTTGAGGTGACCGAAGAGACGGTCATCGGTTTGGGAATCGTCGTAAGAGCATTCCATGAAAATAGCGCCGAGCTGGCCTACAACGATCTTGGGGGCAGCTTCTTGCCATATCAATATGTTGCGAGGGGATAGTGAGAGAGAATCTGGCTCGACGTCACCAAAAACGAGGATCTCGCGGTTCGTTGCGAGGTCAAGGATGAAGTAGGCCGAGGAGTCGTAAACACAGACGCTGGCCTGAGGTTCCGGCGCGACCGAGGGAGCGCGGGGGAGCGGTGGGGCCGTGCCCGGCAGGATGCCATGCGGGAGGATACGCGGTGATGCGATAGATGCGGCGTCGACGGAGCCGTAGCGGAGTGGTGTTGCCGTAGAGGATGTTGAGCCTCGGTGAGGATGGCGCTCGATGCAGTGGCCGTGTGAGACGGACCAAGCTTTCACTGCGAGGCGGTCAGCGACCTCGAGGTAGCCCTTGGCTTCACCGTCGCCAATGGCCGGAGAGCCGCCTTCAACGAGGCGCGTGTACGTCACGAGGCCTGCGCCGTTGTTCTCGTCAGACAGGTTAGGCCAAATGACGTTGTTGAAGATGTGAGTCTTGAAGGCGGCGATGGTGGATGGTAGGGCGGCCAGGCGTTTTGGGCGGGTCAGTCCTGCCGTGTTGACGACGAATCCAGCAATGTGATCCAGATGAGGGTGGGTGATGAGGTAGGTATCGATTAGCGATCTCGTGATGTACGCGGCAATGGACGACGGATAGAAGGACGT
Source organism: Colletotrichum sansevieriae (assembly GCA_026260285.1). Classification (NCBI taxonomy): domain Eukaryota; kingdom Fungi; phylum Ascomycota; class Sordariomycetes; order Glomerellales; family Glomerellaceae; genus Colletotrichum; species Colletotrichum sansevieriae. Next base: position 29,005 of record JAOQIF010000655.1, on the reverse strand, counting down.
CGTTTCTGGAGTGAGCTTAAGGCCTGCGAACGGGCCGTTTTGGAGTGTGTAGGGGAGAGCGACGTCTCTGCCGAGGCCCGAAGGTATCGTCCTCTCCAGTATGCGGGTTATGGCAGAAAGATGGACGCCTGCATCAACTGCAATGATGGAACCTTTGTCCCATCCCGAGGCTATCGAGCGGACGAGCAGGGCGGTGGTATTGTGTTCTTGAGGACCGCCTCCGGCGCCCTGCATGAGGGTTAGTGGGGCCCGGTGAAGATGGAGATCAATGAGGGTATTCAGGGAAAGAGAAAGATGAGTCGCATGTCGTCAAGCAAGATGTTGCTTTTCTTTGAGAAATTTCGCGCGATCTTGATAGCAATTCTTTGGGTATATGCAATGTCCCCGACCGGCACTGGCAGGATTCGGGAGTGACATGAGCCTGCAGAGTGAGTTGCCTATTCGGTGCGGATGCGGTCCCAATAAAGACTGCATGAAGGACTGAGGATGCGCCGGCTGGCTGGATCGGGACGACGTTATGGAAATCGACCGCGCCTTATTGGCACTTGCACCGGGATATTATGACAATCCAATGAAGGGCGTCGTCGAAACTTGTTGAGATCAATGGTCGAATGAGACGCGATGATGATTTCGTGACGACTGAGAGGATGCCGAGGAACAGCACGAGGGCAGCAACGACGAAAACGAAAAGACCACGAGGACGAATGAGGCAGAACACGCGATTAGATGAGACGGACGTACCAAGACAATAACCTGCAGCGCCGGCCGACGAGCCTTTTCTGGCTCCCCATTCGTATCCTCCATGACGGGGTATCTTCAGGATGCGGCGCAATGCAGACTCACGTAATGCGCGTGAGAGGAATTAGATTTTCTGCCAGTGGTGAGAGCGCAGCCAATGCCGCCTCTGAAAGCCACCACTCCGCCAATGATGAGTTGCCGCGATGAGGTAAGTCGGCGCGTGGCGGGCAAGACTGCACGGCACGGCAATTGGTAATGGCGGCGACGGGTGCGACAGCTTTCGGTGCGATGGGTTGCTTTGTTGCGTAAGGCGCGAGTTTGGCCGCGGAGGAAGACAAAACCTGGGCTCTGAGTTCTAGAAGCGCGCAATCGTCGAGGATGGTACAAAATGAAGTTGAGGCGAGGTTGTCGAGGGTGTGCGGTTGTTGCCAGCACCAAGGCAAACTGGACGGAACTATCTAAGCGTGAAGTTAAGGCAATAGGCGAGTGAAGGTAAGACGACTCCCCCAATGAGGGTTTCTAGTGCTGTCTTGCCTTTCGGCTTTTTCGCATCCAATACGCAAAGGGAGAGAGGATGATGGGAACGAAGGACACCGTTTCGAAGTGAGTGTCTAATCGAAACAGGGCTAGGACATAGGTCTGATGTCTGCGCCGCGCCGCGCCTTTTTTGCTACCCTTTTGATACCCTGCCTTTTTTTCTTGGTGAAATTCTCAGCCGTCCCGCTGGCGATTGTCACGCCGAAGACCTCCACATCCACCGGTCCCTGAGAGAGCTGCAGATGGGGATTTTGGAGGATTGGTCAAAGAAATGGGGTTGGGATGGCCGGCTTCCCCGATGCGCCCGACGTCGTGCACCCGCGTGAGGTGGGTAAGCGTAAGGTGCCTGGTATGCGTAGGTGATGGGCCGTATCCGTAAAGTCGGGTGTTAATTGGATTGAGTGGACGAGACCCTTAGTGTAGAGGAGAAGGCTGTGGGTTTAAGTCCGAAGAGCGGCGATTTGGAATGGCTTTGTTTTGGGGGCCGAGCTTTGGTGACAGAAAGCCAATGGAACTAAACCAAGGAAGGGGTGGCAATGTAAGGTAGTGTCAGGTATGTAAGGCTAGGCGAGACAAGACAGCACAAGCGCAAGCCTCGGTCGCAAGCAAGTAGTGACAACAAAAGGAGCGGGCGTGGAGGAAGGTGCCTGTTTGTGGGTGCGGCGCTGCAAGTGCTGCTTCTGTCGGTGCTGCGTACTGTTGCGTGCTGTTGCCCCTTCCAGGCTTCCAGGTTGCTTGTCTGTGAATGGTGATGGGCTTGCTCCAAAATCAAGGTAGCCCAGATATGGCAGCAGATGCATCGATGCTGCCAGCTTAGGTGACGAGATACTTGCTTGGTGAGAGCTGTTCCTGCAAGTGTCAACCCGAAAAGGCCCTGCACCAGATTGCAGTGCAGTGCTGGTGGATGCAATGTGCTGCGGTGTGGTAGGTGCTCAGCTGGCTCGTGCTCAGCTCTCCAGGTACTTTCTGCCGTGTGCTCTTGCTACTTCATAATTATTATTGACGTCTGAGGTTTGAGGGCGCTCCGGCCGGCTATTGCCCAGGATAGCCGCTTCCACTTTCTCCCAAAACCCTCAACTTCCTTCCCTCCCTTCCCTTCCCTTCTCTTCTGACGTCTCTTGGAAGGCAAGCACCACCTCAGCGTTCCGGCTGTCCTTCCTCAAAGCTGTCGGATCAGAAGTGGCACCCTGCTTCTTTCCTTCTCTTCAGACTTCCTCTTCTAGCTCAGCTGGACGCAACTGCTCAAGAGGGCACTTGCGACCTCGAATTAAGCTCAAATCCACGTGATGCTGCTCCTTATGGACCCTTCCTTATCGCGCCTGTCTCACCAATCTCGAACTCAATCGCAGCCCTGATCGCCTAGCTGGAAAGAGACTTCCTCAGCCTTTTTCTGCTTCCAACGTCGTTGCCCGTCCCGAGTTGCCGGAGGGAGATCGATCCTCGACCGGTCGAAGATCTCCCCGTTACACCCCAGGCTAAGCTTCAGTCCAGTGTTCCAGCTCTGTGCCGTCTGATGTCCGATCGCCAATGGCTTGCGGGGGTGACCGGGCTTGAACTCCGAGAAATCAATCCCAACCTTAGGACGAAGTGAATCACCGCCACCAGGCAGCGTCTCCCCTGCCTACGATGTCCGAATCCTCCTCTCAGCGCCCGACGTTGACCCAAAGCGTGTTCGGCTTTCAATGCGACGCCTTCCCGAAGGGCCATAGGCTTTTTGGTCTGCAGCGAACCGTCAAGTCAGAAGAGAAAAATAGAACAGTGGAAACAAAGTCTTCAAGTCAGGCCAGGGTTTCTCATGCCAGATGTCGAGTCAAAAATGGCCTCACCGGCCTTTCGAGAAGAACTATGTCGGCCTCCTTCACAACGCGACACAAAGGAACAATGTCGACAGGAACGCACCCACGTATTTGTACCACGACAACGTCGACAGCCGTGCTTTTTTGGTTATTCCGTCCTGCTACTACCCTACCGCTGCGTATCGTCCACCAAAGTGCCTCCATGGGCGATCAGGGCTTGTTTCGTTTCGTCTTCTCGCATGCCGCGCGGACGCCGCCGCCGCAGTGCGTCCTGATCATTCCTACCCACATCCCAGCTCAGCCCTGTAGCGGGAGGGGGGCTCAAGAACCCTCGACGATGACAACCAATAACCCTATTTTGGACGGACCGGTTACCACAATGCCATGGATACGCCGCCTCCAACGACCACTTCCAACCTCACCTCTGCAGCTCTGCATCCATCCAACACTAGCGCCCTAGTTGCCTTCGGTCTCGCCGCTGCAAGCCGCGTCCCAACGATGCCCACTCGCAAACCGGCGACGCATTTATCTACCTCGTCAGCTTGCCTTCGACACTCATACTCTTGAGCATCTTTCCGCCCACCCAACGTGCATGCCAGTCTCCGGACCAGACCCCTTGTAATGCTCACCAGATCCATGTCGCCGCCTCCATTTATCCCCAAACAACCCTGCATCCGTCTCAATCTGCTATGCTGATGCCCCGCTATCGGGGGTGCCACGGCCCACGGCTCCTCGACCAAATTCTCTTTTGCCGCTACCACTCCTGCAGCTCAAGACACGGTAGTCCCAACTTTCCCATCCTTTCGCACGACCGAATCGCGGCCGTTAGCGCGGGCGCGTGCCCGACCCTTTGGGATCGGCGTCTGACAGGGCGTTTGCGGTTGTCCCGGTCCAAGAACATCCAGCCCTTCCAAGCCTGGATGGTGAGTCAGGTATCACAGCCGCGAGGATACGAATACGTGCGCACTCCTTGGCAAGATTTTTGATATTCATTTTTATATCTGCCTATTTACTTTTATCTACTTTACTCTTTTGTTTACCTGTCTTTTGTGTCCCGTCATTATTTGCCTTGTCCACCGGACAAGGTCGAGTCTAACTAAACAAAGGTGTTCACAAGAGAGCCTTGAGATCCAGCTCAAACGGCTCGATAAGAGCGGCACTAGTTCAAAATACGGGCATGCGGACAAAGGTCCACACTTGAAAGAACAATCCGACGTCGTTTCAGGGGGAGCCAAGATGGAACATCCCGCAAAGGACGTCCGACATCCGGGGAACAAGCATCAGATCGAAAAACGGCCGTGGCGGCGTTGACGCTTGTGTCCGCCATCAAACTCGCACTCATCCGCCACGCAGCGATGGCGCTTGTTGTTGTCGATCTCCTTCAGCTCAGGCTTGCGCCCGTCGTCATTAGCCTTGTGGCTCTTGGTCATCTCCCCCAGGCTCCTCTTGGTACGGATGATCTGACGAGGTTGGGTCTCGTGGACGTCCTCATCGTCACTTAAGATCTCCTCGCACTCGCCCAGGCGGGCGAGTGCCCTAGAACCTGCGTCCTTTTGCGCGCGCGCGTGTCTCTTTCTCTCATTTACCTTCTTGATGTACCACCCCAAGTCACCCTTGTGTTGATCGATGGAGATGCCTCCGCGGCTGTCGCGCATGGTTTGCCGGACGACAGTCTCGAGAGCGAGGTGCTTGGCCGTGAGAAGATACCACAATTTCTGCTCCTGGTCAACCGCGCGGTTTTCGGTGGGCAGACCAAGCATCTTGTTGGTCTCGTAAAGAGCGCGCCACTCTTCGTAACACTTCTTCTGCTCTTCCCTCCAGCTCTCAAACTCCATGACCAGCTCGTCGTGATCCCGAGTCATAGCCATCGGGTTTCTTTCCTCCTTCTCAAAGTGGCGGGTGTCAGGACGCAAGTCAAAAGCTTGCGATATCTCAAAAAGATCGAAGCATCTGTCGAGACACCACAAGTGCATGTATCCCGCGTTATGGAACGGGTCGTGCTGCTTTCCCGATGTCTCTGGACGCTCGTCGAAGCAAACCCTCCAGAAACCCTTGAGAATTGTCCCGTTCTGGGCGGGACAACCGTCCCAACGGCACTTCAGGGTCCGGCCGTCCGTCACTCGCTTGACGCAGCCGTGAGGTAAGTTCTGGATCCACAGGGTCAAGGGAAGATCGAGTCTCTTGCGCTCGGTGAGGTAGTAGAGGATCTCGTCACGTGAATAACGTTGGTTGGGGGACCACTCGCCTTTCGCATTGTAGTTGAAGAGCGGGTTGAATGGGGAAGGCCCGCCCCAGGAGGGGATCTGGGGCGGAGCAGAGTACCAATCTGACGCGTTGACGTCCTTTGCTTTGGCGGGGCGGGGGATTCGCTTGATTACCTTGCCGTTGACGACGGGTGTCGTGAAGCCGAGACTCGGGGCCTCCGGGGACAGGGAGGCCGTGGAAGAGACGGGGGCGCGTTTTATGTGACCTTGGGCATCGATGATGCTCGAGGGACCCAAGTCGAAGCATTCTTCTATGGACTCCGTTTTGATGAAGCTTGGTGAGCCGGGCGCGATCGGGCGCGGGTGCTGGAGTGTCGGAGTAGGGAAGCTTGGCGGGACGACGGACTGCGGCGAGGTTAGGGAGACGATCCGAGGGTAGGTGGAGAGGAGGGATACCGCCTCTTCGTCGAAGGTGAATGGGATCTCACCGGCTGAGACGGAGGACAGGTCTAGGAAGAAAGGGGTGGTCTGGGCGGTGATTGCTGGGGTCTTTGTTTGGGGTGTCGACATCTGAGGCTTGGTGAAGACGTCCAGGCTGAAGACGGTTGCAGGGCTCCATGTGAAAGACTCGGTTTCCTCCGCCTGCCAGGATCCCGAGGGAAGGGAGAAGATGTCTTGAGGGGCACCTGATGTGGGGTTACCTGGAAGGGACTCGAGCGGGGCTGAGAAGTCAGCCAGGAGGTCGCCAAAGATGTCTTCGGAACAGACTTCTTTGTCGTCCGAGGCGGCGGCTGTCCAGCTCGAGGGTAGCACGGGGTCGAGGGATGGTTTCACGTCCGCGGGCCGCTGAGTTTCGGGGTGGATGGATGGCAGGACGTCCGGCATCGTGACGTCGAATGGGATGCTGTCGCCGACGTCCATTTCGTCGAAGAGCGAAGCGAAGACGTCTTGCGCTGCTTCCAGGGGTTGAGGAGTCTTCTGAGATGGGGGTGTTGAGGCTCCCGGGGCCGGCCCGGCGCAGGCGTCGAAATCGAAGAATTGGTCTGGGTCGGAGAAGGTGTCGAATGATGGCATGGGGAGGTCGAATGTGAGGTTGCTATCGAAGTCGAGATCCATGTTTTCCATACTGGTCGTCTGACTTGTGCTGTGTCTGTTTCTGTCTTTCTGGATGGAATAGAAATCTGTGTACTGAATAGTATGAATCTGGTCTGAAAATGGTGAAAAGCTGGCAAGAGTGAATAGAATCGAATATTATGCTGCGTTGGAATCTGGTAAGTGTGTGGTCAAGAAACAGCGAGACATCAAGTTTAAATGCCGCCCAGGGATTGTTTCGTCGCATGGTTCAAGAGATTGACGTCGGAGGTTGGGCACGAAGAAAGGATGCTGTCCTTTGGGGGAGGAACAACGGGAGTAGGTGGATAAAGATTTCATTCTGCTATTATAGATGTATTGACAAAGTGCCACTGAAGACAACAGAAAGGGCTGTGAACGGACAGAAGGCACAATGGCCTTCTTCAGAGCAGCTCAGAGGTGCTGTCTTTCTGCGACTTCTTTCAGTCAATGAGCGAGGCAGGACCTCGGCTTGGTCATTGTGATCTAAGGTCATGTGTCAGTTGCTGGGTGAATGTCGAGGTTGCGAATAAAGTTGGAGTGCAAAGACAGGATCAGGAAATAAAAGCAATTTCTCGACACAAGGGTGTTCCGAACAGGTCTGTGAATTTTGCGCATGTCTCATCATTTGCTAGTTGGGGAGGAAGATGGATTCGGATTACCTGATGAAAGTCTGGCTGAGGTGCCCCAGAAGTTAGTTCAGTTAGTATTAGTGCGCCTCGGCCCAGTTCTAGTACAATGTTCCGCGACTCTGGGGCGGCCGCAATATGCCTTTGCCAGCTGCGGTGTCTGACGACGCCCTGCGATGCCTTCATGCACGACGTCGAGCAGAGGATGGAACTATATCAAGTCATCGTTCCTCAGCCCGTTGGAGAGCGTTGGTTGAGCCAACTACGCATCATCGCTGCGATGTCTGACCACATCATGGAAAGATGGTGTCCTTGGGAGGGAAAGAAGTATCCGAGAGCGGTTGAAGAGTTTTTAAACGCGGTCGAAGGAAAAAAAGGTCGGCCACGATGGAAGAGCCCCGCTGCGTGTCCCAAGTGGCCCGTGCAAGGAAGGGTGGGACCGTGGGAGAGTTCAGCCCGCGCTATGCCATTCTTGGATGCTTACCCTCCTTGGTGGCGACAATTAGCCGAACCAATGACGCAGTTCAACGTTGGGCAGATTGGACAGAAGTATCCATTTTCAGTCACTGAGCTCGAGACATCCAGAGCTTCGGTGTAAGAAATGTGTTGCCGCAATCCATCACTGAGTTAAAGCGTGGTCCTGGAATGCAGTCCAACGAAAATAGCCTCCCAGTACCTTTTAGCAGGGAAGCACTCGATGGAGGGCGCTGGATCTCGAGCAAGGGCCGGCAGTGACCGACTGACCCGTTTGGGACGTCCTCCGGCCGGCCTTCGACGATACGTGATTTCCGGGCAGCTTGCATCGACCACATCCCGGATTTAATCCTCGACGGTGCTGGCCCCGATGACGCTATCATCGACTGCAGCTTCTCAACGGGCACGTGTTTCTGAAGGGTGGCATAAAACTGGTCGAGATACCCACGGCTTCTTGCGCCGATGTCCCCCAACCCTGCGATTTGCTCCCGGGTACCTGAAAGTCTGCTGGGCCTCGAATCCGGGATCTCGAAGCTAATCATCGGCTTGACATGCGCTGGCGGCTGAGGTGAACAGGATGAACTTGCGAAGTCGGCCCCTTTACGAGGAGTTCTTCCGGTCCCCTCTCTTCTGCTCCATCTTCGTGCTGTAGATGCAGACAGGTGCATACAGATTTACACCAGTCGCTACAGAAGACGTTCTTATTCCTGCTCGTGCCCCTAGCTCTCTGCTATTCTAGGCCGTTCGTAGATTGCCCCTCGCTCTTGTACTGCCCTCTGGCCAACCAACAATCACTGCCTTACCCGTCGCAAAACCACTCTGTCGCGCCGCACCGCCGCACCACCGAATTACCCGTGTTCCCGCCCCGAGCCCTGAGTTGCCTGTACGTACTGCAAATCTCGGCCTGGCCTGAACCCATCCTACCTTAGACGCCCACCACCAGTCGTCCACCCCCATCTCCAGCCAAACCGCTGCCCGCCGCTCCTTGTGCACTTCCTGGCCCGACCTACGTCACGAGACTTGACTGGGTGGAGGAGCGCCAGCGAGCGAACGAACGAACCGCCCGTCCTGCACCCGCAACTCGCACTACGACGCTGGTCACTGACTGGACCACTCGTCCACTCTTTCCACTCTCTCAGTCTGCACCTCTCTGCGCCGCGAAAGAGAGATAGAGAGAGCCCACCAGTCGGGGAAACGTCCAGACATCGACAACTCGGGTGCGAGCCCTGACTTGCGATCGTCCCTCCTTTAACCTCTCATCTCCGCCCCCAATCCACAAAGCCCTTTATCCGGGGTTCTCGGGCACTTCCAGACACTCTCAGTATTCTTTGCTTTAGTTTACAAGTCGCATATATCCGTCGTCGATGACATCCCACCGACAACATGGCACAATTAAGCCACGATTTGCAGAACAAGCTCGAAGAGCTTGAGAAGGAATTGGAGGTACGTTTGCGATTCCCCCGGCGCGCCGTGGTCGTTCTCCCCGCATGAACCACCAAGACCAGACCCTGCGTTTGTGCTCGTGCATCGTCCCCAAGCACTCGTAGCCGCTGCCAGAAGCTTTTATTCGTCGCATTGACTGACGCGCTCTCGTGGTAATAGGAAGGCGACATCACAGATAAAGGGTTGGTATTTCCCCTCCTTCTGGCCACCCTCCGATTGTCTACCGCCGCGCGACAGTAGCAGCTAACCGCACCGCCCCTCGCAGATACCAGAAGCGACGAACGCAGCTGCTCTCCCAGTACATGGGCCCAGGCTCAGCCGGTTTTCCCTCTGCCCCCGAGTCCAGAGGCGGATTGGGCATACACTCGCCAGACAGCTCCGGACACCCCTCTAGCGATGGGCACCGCGCTGCCGCTCTCGCTGCTCTCGGCGGGAGAGATTCCGATCCCACGAGCCCGACATCGCCGACATCAGGCCGACCACAATCCCCCTCTGGCGGCAACGGCTCCGGCCACGGTTCTGGAGGCTACGCTTCGCCTGGATATGCCTCGCCCAGCGGCGGCTACGGCTCTCCCGAAATGAACCCCGCAGGTCTCCTTCGCCCAGGCGGTCCCCTCGCCGAGCACCGGCCGAATATGAAGCAGCACGAGTCTCTGTTCCTGGGGAACCCGAACGACCCGCAAACGAGGTCAGGCACCATGGTATCGACAGACTACGCCTTCAACCCCGACCAGCAAGGCCCCTATGTGGATCAGATGCAGCAGAATCCCTACGATAGTCGCACGGGCACGATGCTCGACACCACGGGCTACTTTTCGGGCTTTACTGGAGGCCAGAACTTTGATCAGCCGCCTCAAGAAGAGTACGGTGGCGGGCATAGGTATTCGTCAGGCGAGGCCTTTTCACCCACGGCTGCGATGGCGCCGCCCATGCTCACCGCAAACGATCTGCCTCCGCCAGAGGTGCTCGAGTATCAGATGCCGCTGGAACCCCGCGATTTGCCTTTTGCCATCTCCGACCCGCACGACAGCAACACGCCAATGTCCAAGTTCGACAACATCGCCGCGGTTCTGAGGCACAGAGGAAGGACGACTGCGAAGCTGCCCGCATACTGGGTCCTCGACAGCAAAGGGAAGGAGATAGCATCCATCACGTGGGACAAGCTAGCGTCAAGAGCCGAGAAGGTCGCACAGGTTATACGGGACAAGAGCTCGCTTTACAGGGGCGACCGGGTGGCTCTCATCTACCGCGACACGGAAATCATCGATTTCGCTATTGCCCTGCTCGGATGCTTCATCGCCGGCGTCGTCGCAGTGCCGATCAACGACCTCCAAGACTACCAGAAGCTCAATCTCATTCTTACCTCGACCCAGGCGCATCTGGCACTCACGACGGACAACAACCTCAAGACGTTTCAACGCGATATTACCACGCAGAAGCTCAACTGGCCAAAGGGAGTCGAATGGTGGAAGACGAACGAGTTTGGCGGTTTCCATCCAAAACGAAAGGACGAGGTCCCTCCTCTTACAGTACCCGATCTCGCATACATTGAGTTTTCTCGAGCTCCCACCGGCGACCTGAGAGGTGTCGTGCTGAGCCACAGGACAATCATGCACCAGATGGCGTGCCTGAGTGCCGTGATAACAACAGTACCAGGAAACGGCCCAGGAGATACCTTCAGCCGCACTCTGCGAGACAAGAACGGCAGGCTGATTGGTGCCGGATCAACAAGCGAAACGTTGCTGTCATACCTAGACCCCCGACAAGGCATCGGCATGATTTTGGGCGTTCTCCTTACCGTCTACGGAGGCCACACGACGGTCTGGCTCGAAAACAAGGCCGTTGAAGTCGCAGGACTCTATGCTCATCTCATTACCAAGTACAAAGCATCATTAATGATTGCCGACTACCCCGGCCTGAAGCGCGCCGCCTACAACTACCAGCAAGACCCGATGACCACGAGGAATTTCAAAAAGGGCATGGAACCGAATTTTCAGACGGTCAAGCTGTGCCTCATCGATACCTTGACCGTTGACAGCGAGTTCCACGAAGTGTTGGCGGATCGATGGCTGAGACCACTCCGGAACCCCCGCGCCCGCGAGGTCGTCGCGCCAATGCTTTGTCTACCCGAACACGGCGGCATGGTCATCAGCATTCGAGACTGGCTTGGCGGCGAAGAGCGGATGGGATGCCCTCTGAAGCTAGACATCAACTCCGAAGACGAGTCGGACTACGAGGAGAAGGAAGAAGTGAAGCCGGCACCATCCAACGGCTTCGGCAGTCTCTTGGGAGGGGGCGGTACCACGACGACCGAACAGCGCGCTAAGAACGAGCTCGGCGAGGTCCTTCTTGACCGAGAGGCTTTGAAAACTAATGAGGTCGTGGTCCTCGCGATTGGAGATGAGGCCCGCAAGAGAGCTAGTAGTGAGCAGGGCGCTGTTCGTGTTGGTGCTTTTGGATATCCGATACCCGACGCCACGCTTGCCGTTGTCGAACCCGAGACCGGCCTGCTGTCATCACCGCATTCAGTTGGAGAGATCTGGGTTGATTCGCCCTCACTATCCGGTGGCTTTTGGGCCCTTCCGAAACATACAGAACAGATATTCCACGCGCGACCGTACAAGTTTGATCCCGGCGAGCCGACACCGACGCCTGTGGAACCCGAATTCCTGCGGACCGGTTTGCTCGGTACGGTGATCGAGGGCAAAATCTTTGTCCTCGGCTTGTACGAGGACCGAATTCGCCAAAAGGTGGAATGGGTCGAGCACGGGACCGAGGTCGCCGAACACCGATACTTCTTCGTCCAACATCTCGTCGTCAGCATTGTCAAAAACGTACCTAAGATTTACGACTGTTCAGCGTTCGATGTCTTTGTCAACGAGGAGCATCTACCCATCGTCGTCTTGGAATCCCCAGCAGCGTCAACCGCGCCCCTTACATCGGGCGGTCCGCCTAGGCAGCTCGACACAGCGCTGCTGGATTCTCTCGCCGAACGATGCATGGACGTGTTGATGCAGGAACATCACTTGCGGTTGTATTGCGTTATGATTACGGCTCCTAACTCTCTCCCTAGAGTGTTGAAGAATGGACGCAGAGATATCGGCAACATGCTCTGCAGGCGGGACTTCGACCTCGGAAACCTGCCCTGTGTCCACGTCAAGTTTGGCGTGGAACATGCTGTTCTCAACCTGCCCATCGGTGTAGACCCCATTGGAGGCATTTGGTCGCCAATCTCGTCAAACTCTCGTGCGGACATTCTGATGTCGTCTGACAAGCAATATTCTGGTATCGACAGAAGAGAAGTTGTTATTGACGACCGAACGTCAACACCGTTGAACAATTTTGGATGCATCACTGACCTCATTCAATGGCGTGTTGCTCGACAGCCCGAGGAGCTTGCCTACTGCACCATCGACGGTCGCGGCAGGGAAGGCAAGGGTGTGAACTGGAAGAAATTCGACACAAAGGTTGCTGCTGTGGCGCTGTACCTCAAGAACAAGGTCAAGGTCCGCCCGGGAGACCATCTGATTCTCATGTACACGCATTCGGAGGAGTTTGTTTATGCCGTTCACGCCTGCATTAATCTCGGCGCGGTCGTCATTCCGATGGCTCCTCTGGACCAGAACCGTCTTAACGAAGACGTCCCTGCGTTCTTGCACGTTGTCGCTGACTTCCGCGTCAAGGCCGTGTTGGTCAACCAGGACGTGGACCATCTCGTCAAGTTGAAGCCCGTCGCCAACCACATCAAGCAGGCCGCCTCCATCCTCAAGACCCCGATACCCCATTACTACAACACAACAAAACCGCCAAAGCAGAGCAGCGGTTTGAGGGACAACGGCATTACCATGCAGCCCGCTTGGATTCAGTCAGGATACCCGGTCATCATTTGGACCTACTGGACGCCCGACCAGCGCCGTATTGCGGTTCAGCTGGGTCACGATACCATCTTGGGCATGTGCAAGGTCCAGAAGGAGACCTGCCAGATGACGAGCTCCCGCCCCGTACTCGGCTGCGTCCGTAGTACGACTGGTCTGGGCTTCATCCACTCATGCTTGATGGGCATTTACATCGGCACACCAACATACCTCCTATCGCCTGTTGAGTTTGCTCAGAATCCCATGTCACTATTCGTGACCTTGTCAAGATACAAGATCAAGGACACGTACGCTACACCGCAAATGTTAGATCACGCCATGGCCACGATGCAAGGCAAAGGCTTCACGCTTCATGAGCTCAAGAATTTGATGATTTCCGCCGAGAGCCGGCCGCGCGTCGATGTATTCCAGAAGGTACGGCTCCACTTCGCTGCTACCGGCCTCGACAGGACCGCCATCAATACCGTCTACTCGCACGTCCTCAACCCCATGGTCGCTTCGAGATCTTACATGTGCATCGAGCCTATTGAGCTCTGGCTGGACACGAAGGCCCTCCGGCGCGGACTCATCTATCCCGTCGATCCCGAGCAAGATCCCAAGGCTCTCTTGATTCAAGACTCTGGCATGGTCCCCGTGTCTACACAGATTGCCATTGTCAATCCCGAGAGCCGACTGCTCTGCCACGACGGCGAGTACGGTGAGATCTGGGTCGACTCCGAGGCGTGTGTGAAGGGCTTTTACGGCTCCAAGGATGTCTTCGACGCGGAGCGCTTCGATGGCCGAACAATGGATGGCGACCCGAGCATTCAATACGTCCGCACCGGCGATCTGGGCTTTCTGCATAACGTGAGCAGGCCTATTGGTCCTGGGGGCGCGCAGGTCGACATGCAAGTTCTTTTCGTCCTCGGTAACATTGGCGAAACGTTTGAGATCAACGGCCTCAGTCACTTCCCCATGGATATCGAATCTTCGGTTGAGCGGTGCCACCGAAACATTGTCACTGGTGGATGGTAAGTCGAGCAGCACTGCATTGATGGACGAATGCTAACAGTCACAGCGCCGTGTTCCAAGCCGGCGGTCTCGTTGTCGTCCTCGCCGAGATCACACGCAAGGCATACCTCGGCTCGGTCGTTCCGGTCATTGTAAATGCCATCCTCAACGAGCATCAGATCATCGTCGACATTGTGGCATTCGTCAACAAGGGCGATTTCCCCCGCTCACGTCTCGGTGAGAAACAGCGTGGAAAGATCTTGGCCGGCTGGGTTACGCGCAAGATGCGCACCCTAGCCCAGTTCGCCATCCGGGACATGGATCCCGCAAGTATGGGAGGCGATCCCGGCGGCGTCCACGATGGACCTGACCCCAACCGGGCTTCGATCGGCAGCCAACGGAGCATGGGCGGCCTGGCACCCGGCTCCTCGAGTCTTCGCAACGTCGAGCATGCGCCACAGATCTTGGAGCAAGAGGAGTTTGACCAGCAGCACGGGCACATGGCCGCCTTGCCCAACCAGGGCGAAATCGCGGAGATGCCAGGTGATGACGGTAACGCCTACCAAGGTCAGCCGAACGCATCGCACAACCACGGATATGACCTACCGGACTTTGATCGATTCGGCCGCGAAGACGGGCCACCGCCAGTTGGAGCGAAGCCGGTCTCAAGGGGAGGACCGGGCGGGCCACCGCCGCAGATTCACCTGCCAGGTGTCGACGGACGCGAGAGCATGGACCTGTGGAAGAGCACGGATGGAGGGCAAGACGACGATTGGACAGCCCAGGCGCTGATGCACATGAATCTTGCCGGTGAGATGGACAAGAAGCAGGGGCACAACTGAGCCTTGAGTCAGCGTGGCCTGCGTTGTGCGTTTCTTGTGAAGTTAGCCTCGGGAGGCTGTTTGCGGCGTCCAGAATTGGGTACAATACTGTTGTGGGGTTGAAGTGTTTGGATAGAGGGTTCCCTGTGCATTCAGCCTCAAAAGATCATTGATATTTCATTTATTACCCCTCGAGAAATGTAAATAGTTTTATGACAGAGTAACGCGCCGAAGTCGTGAAAAGTTGGTACTCACTCGACCTTTTAAGGTTCGCTGTCATCATCCACCGGCGCTTTTCAGCCACTCTAGCCGTTTAAACTCACTGCAAGAAGGATTGTGGCGTGCTCTGAATTCGGTCTCCTACGTTGTACAGGATGGGGGGCATGGGACACTAGTAACAAACCGGCTTGGCGTGTGCATGCATGTGGGGAGTTTACTTCTATTGTCTATCAACTGTTGGCAAAGAAAAAGCCTCGCAGCCAGAAGAAGCCTCACAGTTGGGGCAGGGAATCGAGTGTATGAGATCAGACAGGGATGGGATGTCGTCAAAACCCACAATAGCAACGCTACGGCGACGCACATAACGGCCTACTACCAAGTTATATCGGCCTAAAAACGTGACAATATAGATAATATCGGCTTCCTGAATGCCTGAACTAGATAGAACTAAACGAGACTAATAGAGTATGTGGCGAAGTAGGTCCACAACGGTCCTGCCCAACGTGGGACCTCCGCCCGCGTTCCTTCCCCACACAGGCAAAACCTGTGTCACTGCGTATGAATTGGGAATGCTTCTAAGATGGGAAGCTAATCGTCGTCGTCAGTCAACGTCATCTTTAGAGTATTCTCTCTCGCAATCATGCAAAGTGAAAGCTCACCTCGGATGGATAAGGAAATCAGGTATTCTACGTCTTGAGATGAACGCGGTAAGCCAAGCTATGCGCCGGATACCGTCTCACTTCAGAACATATGAGACTAGTCTCTTATTTAGTTGCGTTTTTCTAAAAGTCTGTCTAGGAGGCAACTAGGGCTTATATGGCTGTCGGCTCCTAAAAAGCAAAAAAGTAAATACTGCTTATTAATAGTGCGTGGTTTAATAGAAATAACAAAACTTTTGGGGTAATACTTACAGGCCATTTTAGAGCATATCCACAAGCTTCTTTTTGATCACGCGAATGAGTTTGCTCTTGGCCAGACGGAAAACGTCGAAACCGTTGAGCTTCTTAAAGCTAAGAATACATTCTTTGCCTGGTGCGCCCCCGGGTCACCCAACTTATTGCAATGCATTCGATGAGATGCCGATATCCTTGTACGTTGCTTTTGTCTTCCGTTTGTTTGCTCAGAATATTCCCAAGACCGTTTTGCTCGTGATTACATCCTTTGATGATCACCGGCGCCGACATATTCGTGACGCGAGGTACACTAGTCAGAATCACCACCAGAAATGGATAGTTCGAAAACCAAATGCTCGCATGGAAAGATTTATACTATGTAGTTGATTATTGCTGAGTTTCGTGCAACTTGTCTAATTCGCACAATATAGGCAGCACAATACACTGTCCAAGTGCATCTGCCTCACTGTCACGAGCCTGGATGAGATCGTAGGGGAAAGGACGTACCGGACTACCCTATAGGGGTCCATAGAAGGAGGATACCGGGTAGCGCCTTGGATAACAGGCTATACTAGGAGTCTATAGGAGGGGAATACTAATAGCGCCCCGGATAATAGGCTATCTAAGGGAAGTCTATAGATAGGGGGTACTAGGTAGCTCCTTATATAAGTCCTCTAATCCTCACGCACCCTTATATAGTAGACTAGAGGGTTAGAGAAGAATAAATATTATAACTTTATACCTATCTATACTAACTCTTTTACTCTATACTATACCCTCTTTGTGATATATTCTTCTCTCTACTTATATTAATAGGGGTGCAGACCGTTAGAGCAGTGCTATATATAATAACGATACCTACCTATAAGTCTATTAGGGAGGTGAGATCCCCTGCTAGATAGGAGCTACTAAATAGCTAAACTTAGGATAAGATACCTATTAATCGGAATAATAAAGAGAGTACTAATAAGGAACTAGTTAATTAATTAATAGAGGCTGAATTAGATCGCCTTATTAAGGAGGAAGAAAAGAAGAGTTAACTAAAGTATAAATAAGAATATCTTAAGGCCTTAAGGGCTAGCTAACTATTAATCCTAATAGATAACCCTATTACCTACTAGGTAGTTATTAGTAGCAACCCCGAGGTAAAGAAGTACTAGTTAGAACTTTAGGGGAAGCACCTCCTAATACTTAGGTATAAAGGGGGCACCTAGATTAACTATAATTAATTTATATTTAACCTCAACGTGCGATTTGAAATAAATAAGATTACCTCCGACCTTAAGAAGGTGCTATATACTATTAGGTGCTTAAAAGGATTAGTAGCAAAGCAATAGACCTTATACCTTTCTATTAGATATAATAATAAGGCGAAGGATATTACTTAGATATCGATAGAGGACTAGTTAACTAATAGCGTAGCTAATAAGGGGTCTAGGATCCTTAGTATATAAACTTAGCTTAAATAGGCCTACTAGTAACTAGGATAGTTATACTAGAACTTTATTAATTACTATAAAGGGATTAAGGCGGAGAGCCCCTACTAATAACTAGAGGGGATCTAGGTAGCTAATATAATAGCTAGGTTAGACCCTAAGCTCTAATACTATATTATAGCAAATAGATTACTAAAATCGCAGCTCGAACTTAATATAAGGGCTAGGAATACCGAACTTATAATTAATATATAAGCATATAGGCTACTAATAAGGGACTAGAGGACTAACTATAAGGGATAATAACTAGAGGGCTAAGCTACTAATCCAGAGGAACGGACTAAGACTATAAAAGGGGACTATAGCTATACTAATACTTACTAGGAGCTTACTAAGGACTTATTATAAGATACTAAGAGGGAAACTATCTATTATAGTTATAATAGGAAAGGCTATATCTTACTAAGGTGCCTATATTATAAGAAATATAGCTATACCTACTATAAAGGCAAACTATACCCTAGCAAATAACTAGAGGAGAACCGGGTAACTATGCGGATAGTTTAATAAGATAGCGACTAGCTATATTACTTTGAAATAATAATATAAGTCCGGGTTATAGGTAGCTAGAAGACTAGTATTATACTTATTAATTATAGAGCTAATAAGAATATTATAGACTAGAGGGTTATAACTAATACCTAACTAGAAGCTAATAACTTAGAACCTATAAGGGGAATATAGGTATCTAAGGGACCTAACTATAGCATATAGAAGTTAGTTACTTAAATAACTAATAGTATAGGCGTCTAGCGGATAGTTTTATATAACTTCAGGATTAGTAATAGTAATAGCTACGATACTATCCTAGGGATCCCTTAGTATATATTAGAGTGCCCTAATATTAATTAGAGGGAGTTAAGCTAGACCTTTCCCCTATATAAAAAGAGCATTCGCCTTATTATAACTAGAAAAGAGCTTAGGTATATTAAAAATAAAGTAAGAGTAATACTTATAGGGGTACTATAGATTAACTAGATATTAACTACTACTTATTAGAAGCCTAAGGATACTAAACCGAAGATCCTACTAGAATACTAGGATTTTAAAAAAGTATTTAATATTAACCTAGTAAGAACTATACCGGAGTTTAGAACTACTAGGAGCTACCTTATTAACCTAGAGCCTAGAACCGAGCCCCTATTTAGACCGATCTACCCCCTAGCTAAAAAGGAGTTAGAGGAGTTAAGGGATTATATCTATAAGGTTTTATAGAAGGGATAGATTTGCTTATTAATAAGTCTAGTAGGGGTGCTAATTCTATTTATTCTAAAGAAGGGGGGTAAGTTAAGGTTATATATAGACTACTAGGGATTTAACTAGGTAACTACTAAGAACTATACCCCTCTCCCCTTAATTAATAAAATCCTCGATTAGCTCTCCTAAGCAAAATACTTTATAAAACTTAACCTTAAAGACGCCTACTACTAGGTAAGAATCCGAGAGGGAGATAAGTAGAAGATAGTATTCTATATATAATATAGTTACTACGAATATTATATTATGCTATTTAGGCTTATTAATATACCTGCTACCTTCTAAATATTTATTAACGAGTTACTTATAGGCCTAGTTAACGTTATTTATATTATATATTTAGATAATATTTTGATATTTACTAATAATATAGACTCCTATATAGAGGCAGTAAGGCAGGTACTCACCTGGTTAGGAGCTAATAGCCTCTATGCAAACCCTGATAAGTGCGAATTCTATAAGGAATAGATTAACTTTCTTAGGTTTATAGTTTTACTAGATAGTATTGCTATAGAATAGGAGAGGGTCTAGGTAATTACTAAGTAGCTAGTACTTATTATAATATAATAAATTTAGCAATTTCTAGGATTTATAGGGTTTTATAGGAGGTTTATTAAGAATTACTCTAAAATCTATAGCCCGCTTACTAACTAACTTGCTAATATAGCTAAAGGATAACTAGTTATAACTAGTAAGGCACTAGTTGCTTTCTATTAGCTCTACGCTTTATTTATAGAAGCACCTATTTTATAATACTTTAACCCTATGCTCCTAATTCGTATTAAAACCGATATATTAGACTTTATAATAAGGGCGATATTAAGCTAGCTAGAGGAGGATATATAGAAACTAGTAGCGTTTATATCTCAGAAGCTTAAGAGCGTATAACTGCAGTATAGCACGCTAGAAGTAGAGCTACTAGCTATTAGGGAGGTAGCGGTAAGGTAGTAGCACTATTTGCTTTACTCTTAGCACTATATCTAGTTTATTACTAACTACCTAGGTCACTAGTACCTCGCTAATAAGAAGATACTTAATAGCTATTAAGCATAGCTATTATAGGACCTATTAATATTTAACTTTGAAATCGAGTACTAGCTAGGTCGCTATAACCTAGCTAATAGCTTCTTATAAAGACCTAATTATACCCCTAAGGATATAGAGACTAAGGAAGCTAGAGATTCGCTCCTATAGGACTTTTTATAACGGTTTAACTAACCTACTATCTAGAGGGTAGGTACTAGGTGATAATAAGGCGCTTAACTATTAAATACCTTCCCTAAATAACTTATACCCTCGCTTTAGGACTAAGTTAAGAAAACCTAATAGAAAGACCCCTTTTATATTAATAAGGAGTAGGAATAACGAGGGATAAGGTAGTTACTAGATAATACTAGTACTCTATGATATAATAAGGGCTTATATATTCCTAATAACTACCTGC
Organism: Colletotrichum sansevieriae; assembly: GCA_026260285.1. Lineage (NCBI taxonomy): Eukaryota > Fungi > Ascomycota > Sordariomycetes > Glomerellales > Glomerellaceae > Colletotrichum > Colletotrichum sansevieriae. The sequence continues at coordinate 9,079 of JAOQIF010000655.1, read as the reverse complement.
TTTAGAAAGAAGTCCTTAGAGCGTTCTATAATAAACTATCTAGAGGTTACTAGGGGGTTACTAAGATATTAAAAAGGATTAGGAAGTCGTTTTTCTAGAATTCGCAGAAGAGCGATATAAAGGAATATATTAAGACGTATATAATATGTTAGCATATGAAACTAAGATACCACCTCCTATATAGCGAACTTATACCCCTACTAGTACCTACCCGACCCTTTTAATAAATATCGATCGACTTTATTACTAAATTACTACTATCCCTCATAGCAGGGAATAAGCCTTATAATAGTATTCTCGTTATTATTAACTAATTTATGAAATACTCCCTATATATCCCTACTAGGGAGTTACTCATAGCTAACGGGTTAGCTGCACTACTTACTAAATATATTTTCCTTATATTCGGGCTCCTAGAAGCTATTATATCTAACTAAGGGTCGCTATTTACTAGTAATTTTTAGGCTAAAGTATACTACCTACTAGTTATTAGGAGGAAACTTAGTACCGCCTTTTACCCCTAAACCAATAGCTAAATAGAACGCTAAAATCAGAGCATTAAGCACTTTTTGCGAACTTTCTATAATATTAACTAGGATAATTAGGTAATATAGCTCGACCTAGCTTAATTTATTTATAATAACTCCTACTATAAGGCTACTAAGATACTACCTGCTAAACTACTAATAGGATATTCTCCCTATAGACCTAATAACGTCGAACCCCAATAGAAAGTCTTAATAATCCTAGTAGTAAATAATAGAGTTCTATATCTACTTACCTAGAGGTTAGCTATTACTAACCTACTTTATAAATATAATAAAAAATATAGCAAATTCTATAATTAGAGGAGGACCCCTATTATTTTCGCTATAGGAGACCTTATATTACTTTTAACTAAAAATATTAAGCAAAGGCAGCCTTCTTAGAAACTTTCTAATAAATACCTAGGCCTATTTAGGATCTAACGGGTAATTAACAGGGGTTAAGTATATAAGCTATAAATAGATAAAAACTACCGAATTTATAATATTTTCATACCTATATAATTAGAGCCTTTTTTTAGCTTAGCTATCCTACTACGAGAAATCCCAATTAATAACGATGACGATAATATCTATATAATAAACTATATCATTACCTATAGAGGCCCTAGATAGAACTGTTAGTACCTTATTAAATAGAAGGGCTATAGTAAACTAGATAATTTATAGGAACTGCAATATAACGTATCTATTAATTTATAAAATAACTACGAAGCTAAATTATAAGTAGAAATATTATAATCTCTATACGATTTAATAGGTAACTAGTAGGTAGTTAGAAATAAGGCATACCAGCCGGGTATTCGAATTCACTAGCCCGAAGGCCCCCTAATAAGGCTATAAAAAACGAGAAATATACCTAAAGGTAACTAAAAACTACCTAGAGCTTATTAGCAACCTACTAGGGGCGCTCCTAAAAATTTTAAATCCCCTAGGTGCTAGTACCTATTTTATTAGAGCTATTATCCTTACTACTAGAGTTAGTAGTAATAACCTCGTGATTCTAAAAATATTAGAAATTAACTAGATAAGTACTAGGGAGGTATTAGTAAGGCTTATAGGGACTTATAACTTTATTATAGGAGTTAATTAACTCCTAGGCGCGCGCAGCCTATAACTCCTATGCTTCTACTTAACGCTTAGCAAACTGCTCTATTTTAGAGTAATAATAGTAGAGCTCCTTATACTATTTATATAATAACTCGGTCTATCTCTCTGCTTCCTTAGAGAGGTACTATTAATAAGTAGTAGCCTCCTCTAAGGTAGCTACCTAGCGGTTTTCTATCTCTATAGAGATTTTAGCCTCCTTAGCCTTATGCTTCTCGAGTATAATATTAGCGTTATTTTTCTTAGCCTAGAGGGCCTTCTTAATTATAAGCTAAGTAGCGAGGATCTCCTCCTAAGTATAATTAGATACTAGAGAGGTACTAGGGAGGTATTAGATAACCTACCTTATTCTTAGTATACTATGCCTGAATATTAGGCTTAGAACTACCCTTATCTATGAGGTGCTTAAGCTTATTCGCAGCGCCTATTATATAATAAGTAGGCTATAGAGAGTTAGCAGCTAAGTACTAGAAACGATATATAAAACCTATATTAATATAGGCTTTGCTATTACCTATTTTAATATAATACTTATATTTAGTTAAAGCATCTAAAATCATATAAATTAGTAATAAATTCTAAAGCTAAACTAATAAAGCACTAGATAAGTACTAGCTAAGGACTAGATATTTACTATTACTCTCAAAGTAGATTATTAGGCTTATAAGGAGCTTAATCTCAGGGATATCCTCCTTAGGGGGCTCCTACTTTACTTATGCTAGGAGATAGTAATAGCAGGAGCACCCCTAGAGCTCACTTATTATTAGGATATAAGAAGTATCTAGCATATTAGCAGGAAAGGGAGCGGTATTATTAGTAGTAGAAGATATAATAATAGATTTATTATATAATAATTAAGATAGAACGATAAGGGAGCGGGAGATTAATAGTAACTTATTAGTATTATAATCTAAAGAAGTAAGAAGAAGGATTTTAATAGGGCGAAATTTTAAATAATATTTATACTTTTTAACTTAATACTAAAGTTAGCTTTTTATATAGCTAAAAAGAAGATAATCCCTAGATTATTATATTATTTGCTTTTATTTAACCCTACTATGCACAGGGAGGTACTAGATAACTACTAGGTAACGACTAGTAAACCCCTATATAATAATAATAAACGCTTTTACTCCTAAAGGGAGAATATCTTTATTACCCCTATAAAGCTATTAAAAATATATTAATAAGTAGAAAATATAATAATTTAGAGGGCGAATTTAAAGTAATAAAAACGAGCCTAAATAATAATACGTTTAGGTATAACCCTATAAAGGAAGGAATAACCCTCGCAAAGGAGTTTAGCTATAGGTATCTAGATAACTACTAGGTAGCCCTAGACCTTTTAGATAGAGAGCTATAAGAGTAGCTAGGGTAGGGGATAGATATCTTACTACTAGCTAACTACTCTTCTAAGCGCTTCTAATTATTTTTCTTTTTATATAGAAAGCTATAAGAATAGCTAGGGTAGGGGATAGGTACCTTACTACTAGCTAACTACTCCTCTAAGCTTCTCTAAACTATTTATATAGAAAGCTATAAGAATAGCTAGGGTAGAGGATAAATACCTTATTACTAGCTAACTGCTCTTTTGAGCTTCTCTAAACTATAAAGTCCCTTAATACCTAGGTATAGAGCTATAAGAGTAGCTAGGGTAGAGGATAATATGCCCTACTATTAGTTAACTACTCCTCTAAGCTACCTAGCTATTTAAGGAAGAGTTATATAGCTAGACCTAGGGATGCTAAATTCTGGACCTATAGGAACTATAAACTAGGAAGGCTTGTGGGAAGCAACTAGGTAGGCACTGGGTACCCTCTGGATAACTATAGAGTAGCCTGGTCTGAGGACCCAACTACAAGGGATGACAACCAGAGGGCTAAGCCACTAATCCAGAGGAATAGACCGAGACTATAAAGGGGGACCGCAGCTATACTAGTACTTACTAGGAGCCTACTAAGGACTCGTTATAGGATACTAAGAGGGAAACTATCTATTATAGTTATAATAGGAAAGGCTATATCTTACTAAGGTGCTTATATTATAAGAAATATAGCTATACCCGCTACGAAGGCAAACTATGCCCTAGTGAATAACCGGAGGAGAACCGGGTGACTATATAGATAGTTTAATAGGATAGCAACTAGCTACGTTGCTTTAAAATAATAATATAGGTCCGGGTTGCAGGTAGCTAGAAGACTAGTACTATGCTTATTAATTATAGAGCTAATAAGAATATTATAAACTAGAGGGTTATAACTAATACCTAACTAGAAGCTAATAACTTAGAACCTATAAGGGGAATATAGGCATCCAAGGGACCTAATTATAGCATATAGAAGTTGATCACCCGAATAACTAATAGTATAGGTATCTAGCGGATAGTTTTATATAACTTCAGGATTAGTGATAGTAATAGCTATAACGCTATCCTAGGGATCCCTTAGTATATATCAGAGTACCCTAATATTAATTAGAGGGAGTTAGGCTAGACCTTTCCCCTATATAAGAAGAGTATTCGCCTTATTATAACTAGAAAAGAGCTTAGGCATATTAAAAATAAAGTAAGAGTAATACTTATAGGGGTACTATAGATTAACTAGATATTAACTACTACTTACTAGAAGCCTAAAGATATTAAACTAAAGATCCTACTAAAGTATTAGGATTTTAAAAAGGTATTTAATATTAACTTAGTAGGAACTATACCGGAGTTTAGAACTACTAGGAGCTACTCTATTAACCTAGAGCCTAGAACCGAGCCCCTATTTAGACCGATCTACCCCCTAGCTAAGAAGGAGTTAGAGGAGTTGAGGGATTATATCTATAAGGCCCTATAAAAGGGATAGATTTACTTATTAATAAGTCTAATAGGGGCGCTAATCCTATTTATTCTAAAGAAGGGGGGTAAGTTGAGGTTATATATAGATTACTAGGGACTTAACCGGGTAACTACTAAGAACTATACCCCTCTCCCCTTAATTAACGAAATCCTTAATTAGCTCTCCTAAGCGAAGTACTTTATAAAACTCAACCTCAAAGACGCCTACTACCGGGTGAGAATCTGAGAGGGAGACGAGTGGAATACTAACTCTTTCACTCTACACCATACCCTCTTTATAACATATTCTTCTCTCTACCTATATTAATAGGGGTACAGACCGTTAGAGCAGTACTACGTATAATAACGATGCCTACCTGCAGGTCTACTAGGGAGGCGAGATCCCCTGCTAGATAGGAGCTACTAAATAGCTAAACTTAGGATAAGATACCTATTAATTAGAATAATAAAGAGAGTATTAGTAAGGAATTAGTTAATTAATTAATAGAGGCTGAATTAGATCGCCTTATTGAGGAGGAAGAAAAGAAGAGTTAACTAAAGCATAAATAAGAATATCTTAAGGCCTTAAGGGCTAGCTAACTATTAATCCTAATAGATAACCCTACTACCTACTAGGTAGTTATTAGTAGTAACCCCGAGGCAAAGAAGTACTAGTTAGAACTTTAGGGGAAGCACCTCCCGATGCTTAGGTATAAAGGGGGTACCTAGACTAACTATAATTAATTTATATTTAACCTCGACGTGCGATTCGAAATAAATGAGATTACCTCTAACCTTAAGAAGGTATTATATACTACTGGGTGCCTAGAAGGATTAGTAGCAAAGCAATAGACCTCATACCTTTCTATTAGATATAATAATAAGGCGAAGGATATTACTTAGATATTAATAGAGGACTAGTTAACTAATAGCATAGCTAATAAGGGGTCTAGGATCCTTAGTATATAAACTTAGCTTAAACGGGCCTACTAGCAACTGGGATAGTTATACTAGAACTTTATTAATTACTATAAAGGGATTGAGGCGGAGAGCCCTTACTAATAACTAGAGGGGATCCGGGTAGCTAATATAGTAGCTAGGTTAGACCCTAAGCTCTAATACTATATTATAGCGAACGGATTACTAAAATCGCAGCTTGAACTCAATATAAGGGCTAGGAATGCTAAACTTATAATTAATATATAAGCATATAGGCTACTAGTAAGGGATTAGAGGACTAACTACAAGGGATAATAACCAGAGGGCTAAGCTACTAATCCAGAGGAACAGACCGAGACTATAAAGGGGGACTATAGCTATACTAATACCTACTAGGAGCTTACTAAGGACTCGTTATAGGATACTAAGAGGGAAACTATCTATTATAGTTATAATAGGAAAGGCTATATCTCACTAAGGTGCTTATATTATAAGAAATATAGCTATACCTACTATAAAGATAAACTATACCCTAGTAAATAACTAGAGGAGAACCGGGTAACTACGCAGATAGTTTAGTAGAATAGTAACTAGCTACGTCGCTTTGAAATAATAATATAGGTCCGGGTTATAAGTAGCTAGAAGACTAGTACTATACTTATTAATTGCAGAGCTAATAAGAATATTATAGACTGGAGGGTTATAACTAATACCTAACTAGAAGCTAATAACTTAGAACCTATAAGGGGAATATAGGTATCTAAGGGATCTAACTATAGCATATGGAAGTTAGTCACCCGAATAACTAATAGTATAGGTATCTAGCGGACGGTTTTATATAACTTTAGGATTAGTAATAGTAATAGCTATAATACTATCCTAGGGATCCCTTAGTATATATCAGAGTGCTCTAATATTAATTAGAGGGAGTTAGGCTAGACCTTTCTCCTATATAAGAAGAGTATTTACCCTATTATAACTAGAAAAGAGCTTAGGTGCGTTAAAAACGAAATAAGAGTAGTACTTATAGGGGTACTATAGATTAACTAGATATTAACTACTACTTACTAGGAGCTTAAGGATATTAAACTAAAGATCCTACTAGAATACTAGGATTTTGAAAAGGTATTTAATATTAACCTAGTAAGAACTATACCGGAGTTTAGAACTACTAGGAGCTACCCTATTAACCTAGAGCTTAGAACTAAGCCCCTATTTAGACTAATCTACCCCCTAGCTAAGAAGGAGTTAGAGGAGTTAAGGGACTATATCTATAAAGCCCTATAAAAGGGATAGATTTGCTTATTAATAAGTCTAATAGGGGTGCTAATCCTATTTATTCTAAAGAAGGGGGGTAAGTTAAGGTTATATATAAACTACTAGGGATTTAACTAAGTAACTACTAAAAACTATACCCCTCTCTCCTTAATTAATAAAATCCTTAATTAGCTCTCCTAAGCGAAGTATTTTATAAAACTCGACCTTAAAGATGCCTACTACTAGGTGAGAATCCGAGAGGGAGATAAATAGAAGATAGCATTCTATATATAATATAGTTACTATAAATATTATATTATGCTATTTAGGCTTATTAATATACCCGCTACCTTCTAGATGTTTATTAATAAGTTACTTATAGGCCTAGTTAACGTTATTTATATTATGTATTTAGATGATATTTTAATATTTACTAATAATATAGACTCCTATATAGAGGCGGTAAGGCAGGTACTCACCCGGTTAGGAGCTAAGAGCCTCTATGCGAACCCTGATAAGTACGAATTCCATAAGGAATAGATTAACTTTCTTAGGTTTATGGTTTTACTAGATAGTATCGCTATAGAATAGGAGAGGGTCTAGGCAATCGCTAAGTAGCTAGTACCTACTACGATGCGATAAATTTAGCAATTTCTAGGATTTATAGGGTTTTATAGGAGGTTTATTAAGAATTACTCTAAAATCTATAGCCTGCTTACTAACCGACTTACTAATATAGCTAAAGGATAACTAGTTATAACTAGTGAGGTACTAGTTGCCTTCTATTAGCTCCGCGCTTTATTTATAGAAGCACCTATTTTATAATACTTTAATCCTACGCTCCTAATTCGCATTAAAACCGACGTATTAGACTTTATAATAGGGGCGATATTAAGCTAGCTAGAGGAGGATATATAGAGACTAGTAGCGTTTATATCTCAGAAGCTTAAGGGCGCGTAACTATAGTATAGCACGCTAGAAGTAGAGCTACTAGCTATTAGGGAGGTAGTAGTGAGGTAGTAATACTATTTGCTTTACTCTTAGCACTATATCTAGTTTATTACTAACTACCTAGGTCACTAGTACCTCGCTAATAAGAAGACGCTTAATAGCTATTAAGCATAGCTACTATAGGACCTATTAATATTTAACTTCGAAATCGAGTACTAGCTAGGTTGCTATAACCTAGCTAATAGCCTCTTATAAAGACCTAATTATACCCCTGAGGATATAGAGACTAAGGAAGCTAGAGATTCGCTCTATAGGACTTTCTATAATAGTTTAACTAACCTACTATCCGGAGGGTAGGTACTAGGCGATAATAAGGTGCTTAACTATTAAATACCTTCCCTAAATAACTTATACCCTTATTTTAGGACTAAGTTAAGAAAGCCTAATAGAAAGACCCCTTTTATATTAATAAGGAGTAGGAACGACGAGGGATAAAGTAGTTACTAGATAATACTAGTACTCTATAATATAATAAGGGCCTATATATTCCTAATAACTACCTGCTTCGGAAAGAAGTCCTTAGAGCATTCTATAACGAACTATCCGGAGGTTACTAGGGGGTTACTAAGATACTAAAAAGGATTAGGAAGTTATTTTTCTAGAATTCGCAGAAGAGCGATATAAAGGAATATATTAAGATATATATAACATATTAGCGCACGAAACCGAGATACTACCTCCTATATAGCAAACTTATACCCCTACTAATACCTACCCGACCCTTTTAACAAATATCGATCGACTTTATTACTAAATTGCTACTATTCCTCATAGCAGGGAATAAGCCTTATAATAGTATTCTCGTTATTATTAACTAATTTATAAAATACTCCCTATATATCCCTACTAGGGAGTTACTCATAGCTAACGGGTTAGCTATACTACTTACTAAATATATTTTCCTTATATTCAGGCTCCTAGAAGCTATTATATCTAACCGAGGGTTACTATTTACTAGCAATTTTTAAGCTGAAGTATACTACCTGCTAGTTATTAGGAGGAAACTTAGTACTACCTTTCACTCCTAAACCGATAGCTAAATAGAATACTAAAATCAGAGTATTAAGCACTTTTTGCGAACTTTCTATAATATCAACTAGGATAATTAGGTAATATAGCTCGACCTAGCTTAATTTATTTATAATAACTCCTACTATAAGGCTACTAAGATACTACCTGCTAAACTACTAATAGGATATTCTCCCTATAGACCTAATAACATCGAACCCTAATAGAAAGTCTTAATAGTCCTAGTAGTAAATAATAGAGTTCTAGGTCTACTTACCTAGAGGTTAGCTATTACTAACCTGCTTTATAAATATAATAAAAAATATAGCAAATTCTATAATTAGAGGAGGACCCCTATTATTTTCGCTATAGGAGACCTTATATTACTTTC
>JAOQIF010000654.1:0-50982 GCA_026260285.1 Colletotrichum sansevieriae | reverse complement strand
AAACCCTATAGGTATCTAACCTTATATTACTATAGAAGTCTACTATACCTTCGCTGAAGTTCCGCTAGCACTATTACTTATTATTATTATTATTATTATCCTCGCTCTCCTCCTCTGAGCTATTGCTAGTAGTACTACTATTACTACCCTAACTATTGCTCTCTATAGTATTATTAGAGTCGCTATCCTCTGCAGCTGAGGACTTATCCTCCTTGCTATTATAAACCTAGTATTGCTAAGCTATTGCTAAGTTATTGCTAACCTTCTTATAAGAATTAGATCGAGGCGCGGGGCTACTACTAATAACCTCGAAAATAGTAATAGGAGCTTAGTAATAAGTATTATAAAGTATATAGGAAACTTAGACCTTTAAAGGCTCCTATAAAGGAAGCGTAGATATATAGGTATTACTTATTAAAAGCTATATTATTAGGATATTAGTAAGCTTATTAAGAAAGGTAGCCTACTTAAAGATATAAGTCTTATTATATAAGTAAATAGAGAGAGTATTATTAAGCTATATTATAATCTCCTTAACTAAAACCTTATCCTTAGCCTAGCGAGCTACTTATAAATATATATTAGATTAATAAAAGGGTAAGACTAACTATAAGGTAAAACCTACCTTAAGCGAAACCTATAGACGCGCTTAGGTATATAAAGCTATATTCTCCTCGATACCTATAGCAAGGAGTTAGTTCTTATAGTTCTTAGAACTAGGCTTAAGACTAGCGGGGCTTACTAACTAGTTATAGAGGTATTAGAGAAGCTCCTACCCCTGCTCTATAGCTATAAAGATATAGAAGATCTCGCGCTACTAATACTAGCTAGTAGTAATTATATAGATATAACGCTTAACCTAGTTCTAATAGAAATAAGTAGTACTAATAAGATAAGTAGGAATCTAGAAATAGGAAAAGTTAGCTTATACCTTCCCTAAATAATCACTAAACTCACCTTATAGTACTTAATATTACGAACCCGGTATAACTTATATATATAATTACTATTGCATTAATAGGTATAGATAACCTAGGTATTCTTAGGGAGCTAGTATATAGCTAATATAGGGTTTGCTACTACCTGCCTAGTTATGCTAATAGTTGCTATTATTAAATTTAGCCTTAGTAGGGCTATACTTAGCGAGGAGTTAGCTGATAAGGCTTTTAGCGCTTATAATATTTAAGGAAGTATTAAAAGATAAGAAGGGTTTATAAAGGCTTGATAAAGGGCTTAGATAATATAAAAGTAGTTATTAAATAATATAGTATAAGGAGGAGGGAAAAGAACTAATTCTAGGGTGGGAAAAAGCTATTATTTTATAAATAGCTAAAGAGACCTCGCTAAACTATTATAAAGGTAGATGCGACTTCGGATAATAAAGAATAGCAATTACTTACTATAGTAGGTGCTACTTATTAGGAGGTAGATATAGTGAATTAGTAGTAATAGTTACTACCTAACCTACTTAATAGCCTCATAATATACCTATTTAGAAGGGGGATAATAGGATAAAAAACGAAGTTATTATAAGGGTATAGTATAAGAAAGTACTCGCTAGATAAAGGGCGAATAGTAGGAGAATAAAAACGAAGTTATTATAAGGATAATCGCTCTCTTTTAAAAGGAAATAATAGGATCCCTTTAGAATAGCCCGGATAGAGAGTATAAAAGGGCTTAAAAGGAGAAGAACTATAAGGAATAGGATTATAAGCTTAGCTATTATATCTATAACTCCAAGGGCCTTACTATTTTTTAGTAAATACTTAGTAGATAGTTACTACGCTAGATAATAATAGTAATAAGTAAAGGACTAGGACCTACCCTAGATAGCTAAGAAGGATAATAATAGAGGGTTAACCTATAATACCTAATCTTATAATAAGGATTATTATAATTAGAAGGGGGATAATTATAAGGGACTAGATACCTAGACTAGAGAAGCTAGAAATGCCTCAGCTAGTATAGGCTAAAGGGATAGAGAGGCCTATAGGTCTAGGGTTTAGAACCCTTATAGCAAAGACCTAGTAAATACTTATTAAAAGCTAGAAATAAAGGATCTTAGAAGAAGCAAGCAAAAGTAGTATATTAATACTAATCCTACCTTTTAGGTGCTTCTGCTATTAGTTTGACCTAACCGTGGCTCTTAGCCACTCGATACCTTTATAATATTAAGATAAGTAAGTAAAGTATTAAATAACTTTAAATATACTAGATTTAAGTAATTTAGAGTTAATTAGAGAAATTAGCTAGTCATATTATATTATATTAAAACTAAAGGGGTACATTAAATTAACCCCTTAGGTATATATAATAGGGCGTAGTATGTATATAAAAGTAGTGCGAAATCTAGTTAAATTAGGTAGTATCTATATTAGCTAGTTTCAAGTATAATATCCGCCCAGATATATATATAGATATTTTATATAGTTATATATTAATTTTTAGTTACTTTTTAACCCTATACTATACAATTTAATAATTATAATATCCCGACCTAAGTTAGTTAAACGCCCTATAAGAATTATAATACGCACTTACTTATATATATAAAGATATTATTAGTATAGGAGTAAGGGTAATATACCTACCTAGGGATTCTAAATATTAGTTTATAACCTGTAGTCTATAGCTTTTAGAATTAAGTATTATTAATTTAAATATATAAAAATTATATTCCTTATAGAAAAATAAATAAGAATAATATACCTCTAGTATTAAGATTTTATCTTATTAATCTAGAGATCTTTATAAGTAACTTTATCTCTTATAGGCTACTTAAGAAGACCTTTAAATATTATACCTAAACCTGTTAGTATAGGACTGCGCTAACGTTTATAATCCCTGGGTAGATATATATTATTGTGGACTGATCCTATCAGAGCGAAATGACGCCTCGCCTAAGTCGGCAAGTCAGGGTTGGGTGCTTTGTACTGTGGAGCTCTTTTGAACGTTCTTCATCTGCAATAGAGCTAGCCCTCTGAAGCCGCCGTGTTCTCCAGATGGCTAAGGTAATCTGTCGCTGGTTTCTCTTATTGGGTGCTGCTAATGTACCCCGAGAGCCAACAAGTCGACTGCCACAGAGCAGCAACCTGGACGCGTAAGCTATCTCTGAGCCGTTGGAAGAGCTGGATGCGGAAAGCTAGTCGAGATTTCCACGTGGGAAACAAGGAAAAGCCGACCAGCGACTAGTATGGTGTGGTGCGGTGTACTAGATAGTAGTTCGGCCAGCCGGGAGCTTTGCTGCTGAGCAAAGGTAAGAATTGGGTCGATTTGGCAGTTCGTCCTCACGGGCCAAGTCCTTAATGGTTACTTGTTGTCGCGGCCTGTTGGGGGGGTGAAGGTCGATGAGGTTTACCGGCGTAGCTTCAGTCAAGGTGTCTGGAGTAAAAGCACTATACACCTCGTCCGGGGTTCCAAATGTTAGCTTGGACAGGGGTCCACTGTTAACCTGGCTACACTGCTCATCTGCTGACATAAACAATGGACACCTAGCCACGCTAACATTTGAAACCCCGGTGAAGGAGTACCAGAACCTTGCACGTCCTCTTGGCTAGGAATTGCAGAGTATTGGCGAGCAGCGTACTGTGCGGTGCATCGGTTCATGAGGGAATTGAGGTTCGACCAACAGTTGTGCCTCTTCTTCACATGCGCGAAACTCTCGGAAGCTGTTCAGACCCTAAAACAGGAACGCCTTCGTCCCTACTGCGGTATGTCGACACACGCCTGGGACACGCTGTGCCGCTTACAGTTGCAGTGCCCGATACTTTGATCTCCCTAAAGGGGACGGTAGTGACGGATTAGTGCTGGAGAGGCGCGGCAACCGGTGGAGGAGGACCATAGAAGTACTCGTGCCCGCCCCCACTTTAATTGGAACTCGAGAACTCGTCACCCACTAAAGTGGGTGCTAACTACCTAAATATCCTAACCACCTAAATATCTAAAAATTCCCTTATCTTTAATATTAATATTATTACCCTCGATCTATATTACTATAATAGCTAAATTCGATTAAATTAAAGAGGAGCATATCCAGGAGGCTATTTAATTAATTTATAAAAACCCGAACTTAATGCTTATTACTATTACTAAGAAATATTAAATACTATATAAAATACTATATTAGAGGCTTTTAGGAGTAGTATCTCTTAAAGACCGCCTAGCTTATAATAAAAAGCTTATCTAGGATTAAGAGAAGGCTCTTTATTATTATATTAATCAAATAGATTAGATAAATCTTATCCTATAGCGAGATCTTCTTATAGATACTACTAATTACTTCTTAGCTAAGTCTTATAAAGATTATTAGATATCTCTTCTAACTATTAGCCCTACTTAAGTTAGTTAATTTATTAAGAGGTATAGGTATTTCTATATAAAAGAGAAGACCCTTAATATAGAATAGAAGAAGTCTAAGGACCTAGGGATTATTAATAAATAGTTTCTAATACTCTAAGAAACTATTTAGACCTATAGTATATAGCTTTCTAATACTTAGAATATAGATAAAACTAGCTTCTAAATAGGAGTTAAGAAGGATAAGATAGTTATTACTAAATATAAGAAGGCTTATTACTTCGCTATCCTAACTAATAGAGAGTTAGTAATTATAATTAAAGCTATATCTATAGCTAGTAATTATATCCCTGCCTTCTTAATCCTTAGTAGCTCTATCTATATAAGTAGATAGTATAGTATTAAGGACTTAGAAGCGGATATAGTAATTAGAGTATTACTAACTAGCTATTTAAATAACTAATTATCCCTAGATTAGATTAAGTATTTCGATATATACTTAAAGAACTATACCTAAGGTTAAAAGAGGCTCCTTCTAATTAATAGGTATAGCTCTTATTATATTATTAAGTTCCTATAGTATTATAAAGATTATAATATCCTTCTTTTTAGCCTCCCTCCTTATTTAACCTATCTCCTTTAGCTACTAGATATTATAGTATTTTAGCTTCTTAAGTATTACTATAGCCTAGTAGTTAATACTATTATCCGAGAAGGCTATATTAATATTATTAAGCTAGAGTTCCTTAGTTTTATTTAGTCTATTTATAAATAAGCCTTTAAGTAATCTACTATTATCTCAGCTTTTAAAAAGACTAGGATAAACTTATTTAACTTATAAGTAATACTAGAGAAGATTATAATCTAAAATAGCACCCTATTTATAATTACTATATTACCTAATATAAGATCGAGCTCCTCCTCCTTTAGTACTCCTATAATTATTAAGAAACTTAGAAGAGTAGTAAATAAGCTCTCTAAGGTATTAGAGATTATTAATAACTAGATTAAAGAGCTAACTAGAGAGGTATTACTATTTAGCTAGAACCTAGATTAATTTATTAGAAGGGCTCTAACCTAAGGGTCTAAATTAATCTAGGTTAAAAGAGACCTCTTAAGGACTAATTTAGCTAAAAAAGTCTATAAAGCTTATTATTAGATATAAAATATATAATTATAATTAAGAGGAGTTATCTATATTAAAGATAATAGGAAAATAGTATAGTAGAGGTAGGAAAATAAGTATATAAAAGCTATAAAAGTAATATAATTAGCTAAGCAAAAGATCTACTAATCTACTAAAAAGGTGGTTTTTAAGGCTATAAAAAAGGCTTAGAGGATGAGAATCGATAGGAGATTATAGCTATTATATATAATTAATACTAAGGGTTATAGTTATATACTAAGGAGGGGTTGAGGGTAGGAATAGTTTTAATTGATCACTTTTTTAGATATTTAGGTAGTTAGGATATTTAGGTGGTTAGCACCTACTTTAGTGGGTGACGAGTTCTCGAGTTCCAATTAAAGTGGGGGCGGGCACGAGTAAGGAGGACCCAGGCATCCGGCGACGGCGGCAAGGAGCCGACATGCAAGAGGGCGTGGCTATGTCCAAGGGTTCCCTCCCGAGAGGAGAGTGACTGGAGAGTGAGAGGTTTACTGCCTAGCAACAGGAGCTGTCGATTTGAGCCTTGCCATGCAAAGCAGCATGGCATTTTGTGCCATTGTTGAGAGGTGGCTGCTGATTTCCCATGGAGAGGTGTTTGCCATGACCCTTGGCGTATCGTGCCTATGATTCATGACTGAATAACGGGTAATGGTTGGTACCTAGTATCGGCACCCGTTCGTGAGGTTCCATTTTCGTTTCCAAGCGGCCAAGTGTGTCCTGCTGCTGCGTCTGCCATGAATCCAAACTCAGCGGTATGACGGGTGGAATTTTCGAAGCGCATTTCGTTCTTTGGCGTAAAAGCCGTACCCCGTTCTTCCCTGGCTCAACTCTCAAGCGACAGGCAGGTACGGCAAGAACTCTTGGCACATTCGCGCCGATGTGGCTTCGGCGGTCATGCCTCTTCCCCTCGCCGACTGCGCGCTTGCTTGCTTGCTGCTGGTTTTAGTCGCACACATGGCAAAGGCAAGCAGACGGGACCGAACTGCACAAGCACGGTGACCGCATGGTTTCCGGCTCAGCACTGACGTTACCCCAGAGCAATAAGGTAAGAAAGAACCAACAGACATGCTTCCATCCCTCGCGGTCAGTACTGTAATCAGACTGGATATGATCCCGTCGCAGAGCTGGCCATGAGAGGTTGTTTCGTGGTGCCTCGGGATTGTATTGCGACAATGAGAACAAACAACATTGAGAGATCAGGCGACGTGGTAGAAGTACTGTCCAAAGGATGACGAGGTGAACATTTCCGCCAGCTTTTTGCGGATAACGTGGCAATTGAATCGCCATGCTTATGTAGCTAGGCACGCAAGCTCTTTGCAGAGTTGGTTCTTGATAGGCACCTTGGGTAAGGTAGACAGACGGAGACAGGGCGAATTGCAGCGGAGTCAGTCATGTACCCAATACCTGAGATGCTAGTCGTCATTTGGCGCCTAGAACCATCGAGGCCGCCAAGATCACCTCGTAAAGCATTCAGTTCCTTCCGTTTATTCTGAAGTGCCTCCAGTCAAGTCGACGGGGGGATGACAGCACTCAGAGATGAGATTTGACGCCCAACTGACTGCCCATGTCCTCATACGGCTACAGGCACTAGAGTCTCATAGAACGAGACGGAGATAGACAAAAAGGCGGACAATTATTCAGCTTCCTGGTTCCTTTCCACATCCACCCGGCCATGGTTGTGGCCAGCAGCCTCAGATTATGTACGTGTTTCCATGTTGCCTTAGTACTGTGCTACCACGTCGTCCACATCTTGCTTCGAAATCCAATGTATTCCGTTTAAGCTCCTGAAACATAGTGAGTCAACCGTCTGACTGGTTCATTTCGAACAAACCCCGCTCGCTGCACTGAC
This sequence comes from Colletotrichum sansevieriae, assembly GCA_026260285.1. Taxonomy (NCBI): domain Eukaryota; kingdom Fungi; phylum Ascomycota; class Sordariomycetes; order Glomerellales; family Glomerellaceae; genus Colletotrichum; species Colletotrichum sansevieriae. The sequence continues at coordinate 43,672 of JAOQIF010000654.1, read as the reverse complement.
CGAACCGAGTTCTCCCCAAACTGAGCGGCAACACAATTGTGAAGCAGTGCAGTTCCAGCGCGCACGCGTGGCATATTGTAGCCCAGGGAGGTAGGTACCTTTGAGGGTGCTGGTGTTAGGACGCCCAGTGCTCCTCGAGGGGAGGAAAAAAAAAAAAGACACAGAGACGTAAGGCAGGCAGGTGGTACCCGTACAGTACCTGTACAGTTACGGAGCAGGTTCCCAGTCCCACGCCAACACCATTTTTCTTCCATCTCCTGTGTCGACTTCCCGGCCAGTTTCTGCTTTCCATCACCTTTCCCTCTTTCCTCCTCCTCCCCCCTTACCTGCCCTCCCACCTCGTCCCGAGTTGAGAGGAAAAAAGGCACAAAGATCTGAGGACTGGTCAATTCTGTCCTCATTCATTTTAGTCGCAATTCTAGCTTTGCTTCTTCGCTGCAGCAGCTTGCTTTGCTCGGCACCTCTCCTGAAGCAAGCTTGCCGGGCACCACTTCCGTCCCCTCCCCGAGCATCCGTCGTTTGTCCGAGTCGTAACGCTGTAGCAACCCTCTGCTTCTCGGTAAATAGCTTTTGGGACTGTCGACGAGTCTTCCACCAGACACCACCCGACCCAATATTCTTATTGTGCGGCTTTTGTTAGCGACCCTCGCCATCTGCCCAAAATGTCTGGTCCTCCCGCGGGCAACCAGCTCAACATCGACCGCTATGTCGTGATTCACGTCGCGACTACTTGCGACGAGCATGGCGTTTACGTTACCAAGGATTCTGCCGAGGTCATTGAGCTTGGATGGATTCTTCTTGACGCAAAGTCTCTCGAAGAGGTGAGCATGCCTACCCAACCTAGGGGGCCTTCTTGGTCCTCCACCGCTCAACCGTCTCGGCGAAATTGACCAAGTTTGCATCCAGATCACCCGCGAAAGTGTTCTCGTTAAACCCATCAACACTCCGATCACACCGTTGTGCAGTAAGTTGTTGCACAAGGCTTGAGACCTTGCTCTATTTTCATCACGCCATCCGAATTCTATTTCACCAGCCGTACCCATGGAGAGAGGGAAAAAGGAAAAAAAAAAAAAAAAAAAAAAAAAAACTAAGCTGACCTCGCGGGCTTTAGCGAGCTTGACGACCTTGACCTGGGAACACGTCCGCAATGCGGGAACCTTCCGAGATGCTATCAATCGATTCGACACGTTTGCGAACGAACACTTGACATCCCAAAATCTCGACTTCGTCTTCGTCACACTCGATGCCTGGGATCTTCGCGTCCAGTTGCCACGAGAAGCCCGAGACAAGGCCGTTGTTCTGCCTCCGTACCTTCAGCACTCTCGAACTTTCGATTTGCGAACTGAGTACCAGCGATGGCAGCAACACCACCCCGAATCGCTGCCCTTTGGGCCCTCGATGCTGTCCAATATCTGTGCCGCGTTGGAGGTGGAGCCGGTCCAGTCAAGTGCTCCAATCAAGCACAACCTACCCTTCCACCTGCAGGCACTGGCTCCTGCGTCTCCTCGCCGTGCCATGGAGGAGGCAGTCACTTTGGCCCGCGTTTTAAGAGGCCTGATTCGCAAGTCGCAGCCCTCTCATGAGCATCCTGATGTTCTGACTCGCCCCATGGATGCGCGCGCTGATGTGCGTGCTTTCCTGTCGGAGCGTAGCAAGGTCCTCCACATGTCTGGCCTGCCTCACGACACCACTCAATCTGAGCTCGAGAGCTGGTTCACCCAATTTGGTGGTCGTCCCATTGCCTTCTGGACCCTTCGCACCCCCGAGCAGCACAAGCCGACCGGTAGCGGCTTTGCTGTCTTCTCTTCTCACGAGGAGGTGAGTAATTTTCAAATTTGCGCACTGGTTACACTTCGGGGCGCGGGAATCGCTCCAGTCGCAAAACTTCAATAATCGGAGTTTCTTGCGCAGAAGTATCCACAAAGACTCAGTTACTCGAACCAGGACTAATTTCAACTAGGCCGCTGAGAGTCTGTGCATGAACGGTCGCGCTCTTAATGAGAAGGCGATCGAAGTGTCGCCGTCTTCTAGCCGTGTCCTAGACCGCGCCGCCGAGATCCTTACGCCCTTCCCGCCCAGCAAGAACCGCCCTCGCCCCGGCGACTGGACCTGCCCATCGTGCGGCTTCTCCAACTTCCAGCGACGCACTGCCTGCTTCCGCTGCTCTTTCCCTGCTGTCAGCGCCGGACCTACCGGCGACATGGGCTACGGCTATGGCTACGGGCCACCAGCCATGATGCCTCCTCCCCAGCACCACCACGGACATATGGGCCACGGCGGCGGTCGCATGGGCGGCAGCGGCGTCGTTCCCTTCCGTGCTGGTGATTGGAAGTGCGGCAATGAGGTTTGCGGATACCACAACTTCGCTAAGAACGTTTGTTGTCTGCGCTGCGGTGCCAGTCGTGCTGGTGCTGCTGTTGTTGCCGACTCTGGTGGTTACCCTTCCCCCATGGATCCCCCTTCTAACTACAGCATGAGCCAAGGCTCTATGAGCGGCACTCCTGGCCCCGGTCCCTTCGCCTCGGCTGGCGGCGGCTTCGCATCTGGCGGCGGCTACGGTGGCCAGCACTTTGGGGGCCCTCCTAGCACCTATGCTCTTCCTTCGGGCATTGGTGGAGGTGCCGCTCCGTATCCTTCTCTCAACACTCACTTCGGACCTGCCCCCGGCTCCCACTCCGCTGGCCCATTCGACAGCCGGGCTGCCGAGGCTGCTTTCCAGAGTGCCTCTAACGGTCCTGCTTCTGCTGGCCCGTCCAACAACTTCTACTCACAAAACGAGAATGATCCTTTTGCGTTCCTTTCCAGTGGCATCGGAGGGCTTTCCGTCAGTGGCGGAGATGCCCGTCAGAATGGAGGAGCTGCGCCGCCGAGCAAGTCTCCCGCCTAAACAACGAAACTGGATTTCGAAAATTAAAACGAAATCCAGGCTGCTACAACAGCTTCCTTGGATCATTTTCAGCATGTGACTTAATTCTGCGAAGCACGCTTCGGAAACAAGACGAACATAGAGCATTTGACCTTTGGCAATTACCTTCTGGAATTACGCCTGCTTTCATTACGGAGGGGTGGGAACAGGTTTTGGAAGATAACTTGGACGGGGGTAGGTTGTCGGTATACCAAGGGATGCGGGTAAAAAGTTTGCAAGGCTGGAAAGACAAAAAGAGTGTTACACTACCGGACGGACGGACACCGCTATTGGAATTGCTTTCTCGCTGACAAGCGTCAGTATAAAAGGGGCTGGCTAGTTACGGATTGCTGATTACGGCCTCGCCTTGGTTTGGACGTTGCGGTTGCGGCTCGGGTCGGATTTTGGGTGGTCCAAAGGGGAGTGCATAGCGAAGGGAGTGTTACGGGTATACCTAGCTGGCCTTCATTGTGTGAGAGAAGTTGTCGCGTCGATTTTCAAATTATTTTCGTCTTTTTCTATTCTCCTTTATTTCTCTCCCTCCCGTCATCTCGTGTCGTTTTTGCCGTCTGTTTTCCCCTCCTTCTAAACAAACATATATAAAAAACTCGCTAGTCCTTGTTCGTGGCATTTTCCAATCTCCCTCACCCTCCTCTCTCCCCTACTTTGATCTATGGGTTTCTATGCGGCTGGAAATTGGGTGGCAGCGTTGTGGGAGTCGGGGAGTGAAATAGGGGTCCAGGGGCAGGCCAGCTGGCTTTTCTTGAATTGCAGTCCTTTACTTTCCTATCTCTCTCTGAAATAATTATCCTTTATACATGCTGTTGAAATGCGAAAGTGCTTCTTGTTTTTTTGTCAGCATAATCTTTCTCTTCTCCATCCCCTTCATACACGTCCATCTCCTCGTGTCAAAGTGGGTTGGTTTTAGTAGAGCACATTTCTGATCAGAAACAAAAGCAATGTACAAGTGTGTGTATGTATACATGTGCGTATATGTGCATATTTATGTGGTTGTGCTTATATAACTCTCGCGCTTGGATTAGATGGGCTGCGTGTTTGGCTTTCAAGCAGCATGGCCTTGATTCTCTTCATTCATCATCATTACTGTAACTTGTTGCCTCATCCCTTCCTTGCTGGGTAATGATTCTGACCTATGGTTTCAGGAGTTACTCATAAATACTCATAATCACATCATACTCATAACGCGCAGCTCACGGAGTAGCCTTCACTCACACGATAAACACTGAAACGGTAATTACAAAGCAAGCTGGTTGGGAACCTGAAATATGTCCATAGACGCCATTGAAAACCCTGAATCATCACTAACATTTTGACCTGTCCCCTTACCGATACCGGCCAAACACAATCATGCGAAAACGACTAGCGGATTGAACCTCGCCTACCGGTCAATCTCATCCAAAGGCAGGTCACCGTCGTCCTTGCCAACAATAGAGTCGGCAACCTTCCAGATTTGTAGTAGGTTATCCTCAGCGGCACTGCACACAAACCAGGGCTCGTTGGGGTTCCAGCTGAAGTCTGCGAGGTGATTGGTGTGGCCACCGTGCATGAAGAGTCTGTCCAAAGATTAGCTTTGTAGTTTAAGTGGACAACAAAGAGACCTACAGCTCTGGGGGACCGTCCTCCTGGTCATCAGGCATTTGCTCCTCTCCGACGCGCGATAGGTCCCAGAATATGACACGTCTGTCGTAGCTGCCAGAGCCAAGAATGCCAGCCTCCTGAGGGTGCCATGAAAGGGAGGTGACAGCATCATTGTGACCCTCAAGTGTGTGGACCTTCTCCTTGACGTTGCGCAGATCCCAAATGCCCAATGTTTTGTCCGCTGAAGCCGTCGCAACGAGCACTTCTGAGGTAGGGTTGAAAGCGAGGGCGTTGATAGCATCCAAGTGGCCGCGCTTGGCGACGACAGCAGCGCGATCGGTATCGGCCTGGCGCACATCGATGATTTGCATCGTCAAGTCATCTGAAACAGTTCCGATGAAGTTCTTGGCAATGGGGTGGTATTGAACATCGTTGACGATCTGCGTGTGGTGGGTGTATCTTCGCTCGGGCTTCAGAGTATTGCTACCACTCTGCACCATCTTTATGTCCCTATAAACTGTGGTTAGCTAAATGGACTTTATCTTGGAGTATGTTTCACGTACCAAAGGCAGACGGTCTTGTCTTCACTGCCAGAAGCAAGGCAGCCCTCTGCATGGGGATTCCAGCTCAAGCCAAATCCCTCCTGCTTGTGGCCGATGAGTTCGACTTGGGCGTTGATCTTGCCTGTGGGTTGCAAGCTGTGCTTTGTGCGGTCAAAGACGAGAACCTTTCCATCGACACACAGTGTCGCGATGAGGTCGGGGTTCTGAGGCTGGTAGCGAGCCTTGTTCACCTCACCCGGGTGATCGATCTTTTGAACGATGCTAAACTCAATCGCAGAAGACACTCCGTTCGACGACTTCGCATGTCCACCAATCTCGCCAGTCTCCTCATTGTATTCAGCCGGGTTCGGGTTGGCCGATTTGGGAACCCTGACCTCTGCGATCTGGACGTGGTTTGGAAGTCCCTCAGAGGTGTGGGTGCCGAGGAGCAGTCTGTGAACTCGGTAGTTCTTGTCTTCGGGTTCCTTGACATCGGGAAACCATTGCGTAGTCAAAGTAGGCCACTCAAGAGCCGTGCTGTAGCATGTGTTAATCGCAGTCGGAAGGAAAACCCTGATTGGTCGTACCTGAGGATCATGTCGTAGAGAAAGGGACTGTTCTTCTTCCAAGTCTTGTATTCTGAGTTTAAACTTAGCTTACGAATGAGAAAATGATTAAATGATAAAACCTTGGTGCTGCTTACCTTCATTGATGAGACGCTGCTCCTGGTCCTCATCCTCTTCCTGGACCATGTCGACTGGCAGAGTTAGAATGGGCGAATTCCGAGCTCGTTTGCGAAGCTTACCGTCGACGTCGTCCACAACCTGGGCAGGCGCCATTGTATTTGATTTGTTCAATGATCGAATGGATATTGATAAAATCTTCGGGTGTCGTGTCTGTGATCAGGTTGCTTGTGGTGGTATGCGCAAGATGATGTCGGAAAGTTCTTCGCCGACACAATTGCAGGTTGACGCGAGGTGGAGGGTTGGAGAAGACGCGCAGCGCGTAGATTGAAAGTCAGTGCTCCAGCCCAGCATGGGACAAGGAACGAGCAGTGACGCCTATCACGCTAAGTCAAAAAAGGAATAGCCTAGTCGTGGCCAAGAACACTTGAAGGAGCCAGGCTCCATCCTGCCTTTAGGTACTTCACCTACCACCCCAGCCACAGAAGCCCTTGCCACAGCTGGCGGGGTCTCTGCCTGAGATATGGCGCAGACCACTGCATCATCCACCCCATATCGATTGCGCCCATATCAACCTGGTGTCAGGCTTACTTGTCTAGCTACATCAGCGCAACCGCGACCTAACTTTTCCATCCTTGCGCCCTCACACAGCTCGACAGCCGAGTTCCCTGTTTACCTGGCAGAATCGCGAACACATTGGTTCCCCGTCGCCAAGTGTTGACTGTTATTTCACTTGTTCATTTTCTCTTCCTTCCCTCAGGTCGTAAACTTGCGACTAATTTACCTGGACTCTTGTATCAGGATCTCCCTCGTGTTGGAGAGGGGAAAAAAGAAATACGATCGCTTGCGTGGCTGGGACGCCATAGAAACAACAGCGAATTTATCGCAGCATTCAAAACAATCAACATCATCATCATTACTTGCGCTTAGCTTAAGCGCATTCACCATCGCCACATCATGGGGTATCTTCAACTTCCACTTGTTTCCCACGATGAAGGTCACTCTTACTCACATCTCTGTCTACAGTGTTCCCAAGTTCTTCAGATGGCTCTCGGAGCGTTACCCGGCCATCTCTCAGCTCATTGCCGAGAACCGCATCCCCGAGTTCGACTGTCTCTATGTTCGCCCGCCTCTCCCCCCCGGCGCCGTAGTCGATTACGAATAGCTAACGTGGTCGGTAGCTGGATATGAATGGAATCATTCATAATTGCACACACAAGGATGCGGGTGAAGACACAACCTTTCGACTCAGTGAGGAGGAGATGTTCATCCGCATCTTCAACTACATTGAGCACTTGTTCGGGAAGATCAAGCCGAAGCAGCTGTTCTTCATGGCCATTGACGGTGTCGCACCGAGAGCCAAGATGAACCAGCAGCGCGCCCGTCGTTTCCGAACCGCGCTCGACGCCGAGAAAGCCCGTGACAAGGCGATTAACGAGGGCGTCGAGATGCCCAAAGAGCCTCCGTTCGACAGTAACTGCATTACCCCCGGTACCGAGTTCATGGCGAAGCTTACCCAGCAGCTCAAGTACTTCGTCAACAAAAAGGTCTCCGAAGACGCTGACTGGCAGGGCTGCGAAGTGGTCCTGTCTGGTCATGAGGTGCCTGGTGAAGGCGAACACAAGATCATGGAGTACATCAGGAACGCAAAGGCACAACCTGGCTATGACCCTAACATCCGGCACTGCTTGTATGGTCTTGATGCCGATCTCATCATGCTGGGTCTTCTCAGCCACGACCCCCACTTTTGTCTTCTTCGCGAAGAGGTCACCTTTGGTCGCAACAACTCGAAGAAGTCCAAAGAGTTGGAGCACCAAAATTTTTACTTGATGCATCTTTGCATGGTTCGCGAGTACCTCGAACTGGAATTCCAGGAACTCAAGGAACCCGGCCGCCTGAGTTTCCCTTACGACTTTGAACAAATCATCGACGACTTCATTCTCATGGCCTTCTTTGTTGGAAACGATTTCCTTCCCAATCTCCCACGCTTGCACATCAATGAGGGTGCCCTCGCCGCCATGTTCCGAATCTACAGGGAGGTTCTTCCTCGAGGCGAAGGCTACATAAACGAAGGTGGCGTTATCAACCTGGGACGCCTCAAAACACTTTTGGATGAACTCTCCAAGGATGAGCTGAACTCATTCGAGCAGGATGTTGGCGACGAAAAGTGGTTCCAGTCTCAGAGAAACGCCGAACCCAATGGCGCCGACAACAGGAAGTCCAAGGGCAAAGGATTAATTCTGACGTCTTCCCAGAGAGATTTGTGGAAACAAAAGATCCGTCCCTACGTGAACACGCCTTCCTCCGAGCCGCTAGACCTTGGGACCAGTCTCAACGCCGCGGACCGCAAATTTGCACAAGATCTCGCCGACACTCTTCACATCGAATGGAGTACGAAGGAAGATGACGACGGCCACCGACACCTTCTTCTGTCTTTCCCCGCTGGAGCGGCGGAGAGCGCTAACGACGAAGAAGAGGAGGGAACTCTCGCATTGTATCGTGTTATGCGAAACTATGACAAAGCGCTTGTCATTGACATTACCCCCGAGAACGCTCAGCAGCACTACCAGGATCTTTACGACCAAAAGTACCAAGCTTGGAAGACCAAGTACTACCTTGAGAAATTTCCTGAGTGGGCACCAGATGTCTACGACAAAGAGTTGACCAAATTGTGTGAGAACTATGTCCAGGGTCTCCAATGGGTCTTGTACTACTACTATCGAGGAATCGCCTCGTGGCCGTGGTTTTACCAGTACCACTATTCTCCTCTAACATCTGGTACGTTGAGGTTCCAATTTGGCAAGAATTTTACTGACTAGAGATGCAGACGTTGTGAAGGGCCTGGGAGCCGACTTGAAGTTTCCCTTGGGCCAGCCTTTCCGGCCGTACGAGCAACTCATGGGTGTGCTGCCCGATCGAAGCAAATCTATTGTCCCCGAGGTCTACTGGGATCTGATGACCAATCCGCAGTCTCCAATCTACGATTTCTATCCCAGAGATTTCGAGCTCGATATGAATGGAAAGAAGATGGAGTGGGAGGCAGTCGTCAAGATTCCGTTCATCGACGAGAAACGCCTACTCGATGCAATGAGACCCAAGAATGCACTGCTTAGCGCCGATCAGAAGGCGAGAAACGGCTTCGGAGTTGCTCTGAAGTTTACATACAACCCAGATATGGCCTACACCTACCCGTCCTCTCTGACGGGTGTTTTCCCTGACATCAGTCCTTGCCACTGTGTGGAGAATATCTTCGAGCTTCCAAACGTTGAGGGCCTGAAATACCGCAAGGGCCTCGTCGAGGGCGCCAAGATCAACATCGAGGCACTCGCAGGTTTCCCCACGCTGCATACACTGCCCTACACGGCGACACTCGTTGAGCACTACGGTGTCAACGTTTTTCAAGCGGACAGTAAGAACCCCAGCATGATCGTTACCCTCACCGACTCAGAGATGAGGACGAAGGCAGAGGTTGCCAGACAGAAACTCGGGAAGCGTTGCTTCGTTGGATATCCTTTCCTGCAGGAGGCGAAGATTGTCAAGGTCTCTGACGAGCTCTTCGACTACGAGCTCGACGAACAAACGGGCTCAGTGATCCAGAATCACCACAGCCCCAAAGACATCGATTTTCTGGCGAAGGAAGCGGCCTACATTGAAAACTGGCACTCTAAGCGCCTTGGCTTCATTATCGGCACAGTGGAATCCCTCGTCCACGTCCACATGCTCAAGGGATTAATCAAGACCGAGGAAGGTGCCCTTGTGAAGGAGTACGCGTTGAACCCAAGCATGAGGAGCGTTTACGCCTCTCAAACCATTGTCGACGAAGTCATCAACGAAGACGAACGTTTTATTGAGAAGGCTGCTGTTGCGATCGAAGAGGAGTATCCCATCGGCACGCAGGCTTTCTTCTTGGGAGAGTACAACTATGGACGTGCTCTCGAAGTCACTGGTCATGCGAACAACAAGGCAAATATCAGAGTGTCTGTTCTCAAGTACAAGGAGCCAGAGTTCGCAAGACCCATCATTCAGGAGATGAAGCGTCAAAACCGATACACCCCGTCGTACGCCGTTGCAAAGATGCTGGGCTTACACCCCTTAATTCTCAGCAAGATTCTGTCATCATACCAGATCAACACAGTTGGTGGGCTCAGAGTCAACCTGGGTCTCAACTTGAAGTTCGACGCGAAGAGACAGAAGGTCCTCGGCTTCTCGCAGAAGACCGAATCGGGTTGGGAATTCAGCAATGCCGCAATCGAGCTTTTGGCTAGGTATATCGCGGCCTTCCCCGACTTCTTCGCAGCCATTCAACAAAATCCCCAGTCCAGTGATGTCAACGATACCGATCTTTGGAAAGACCCGAAAGTTGCCGCTCAGCGCGTTAAGGAGATTGGTGCTTGGTTGAAGGCAGCCCAGACCAGCAAGTTTGAGAGAGTTCCTTTGGATGCCGAGCAGCTGGACTCTGTTGTGGTAATGCGCCTTGCTGAAGAGGGTGCTCACGTCTTCCTTCAGTCCCATGACGTGGAGGTTAAGAACATGAAGGGCGTCCCGCGTTCAGCCATCATGAAACCCAGCGATGCTGAGCTCTTCCTAGGTAATCAGAGGTTCGCTTTGGGCGACCGTGTCAGCTTCTTGTCCTCGTCCGGCAAGGTTCCCCTTGGAAGTCGAGGAACAGTCGTCGGTCTTAGCCGCACTGCCAACAATGTTCTGCTGGATGTGGTCTGGGATCTCACTTTCATGAGCGGCACGACTTTGGGTGATAGATGTCCACCTTTCCGCGGCATGACTGTGTACTCTTCTTCCGTGCTAAACACTACGTACAAGCAGGTTGTGTCCGGATCCAAGGCTGGGATGCAGCGTAAGCCGGCGCCTGCTGCCTCTTCCCTCACAACTCAAGTGACAGGTGTCCCGCAGTATAGGGACGCTCCAACTCGTGCTCCTCTCAGAGGCGGTTGGCGTGGTGCTATTGATGGCAACCAGGGCCATTCTGGTCGCGGCCGTGGACGTGGGAGCGCCCCGAGCTTGGTTCATAGCAATCTTGTCTACCGCCCGGCAAATGGGAACGGTGCAGGCCACGAGGTCAATGGACACGGCATCCAGGGTCAGAACTGCAGGGGCCGCGGGCGAGGCCGTGGCGGTCCTGTCCAACACACTGGGCACTCTGCGCTTCACGAGGCCCCTCAGCAGGCGATGTACTCAAACGTGCCACCGCCCGCTAATCTCGGCAATAGAGGTAGAGGGCGCGGACGTGGACGCGGCGGACGAGGAAGAGGAGCTCCTCGCGGCCGTGGCGGGAATGCGGCTGCCGGAGCACAGGAGTCTTAGGTCTCTTTGGCGTTTTCGTCTCTGGGATAGCGAATACCCACTCGATGAAGCGGCGTGGTTTCTGATAGATGGTGTCGGTCACCAAAAGGAAGGCATATAAGTAGACTAAATAGGACACGCGTGTGTACTGGAGGAGGAAAAGCGATGACTTGGGACGCAATGGCTAACCCTAGAAGCGTGTAGACATTCTTGTTTGGCGTGGACGGCACCATACACTACATGAGAAGACCAACATCACACAATTTGTCGTTGCGAAACATGCTGAAGTGCTTGTAAAAGTAACGATTACCAGACGCTATGAGTTGATTATAATACTTCTTTTGCAGACGAAAAACCCTATTCTCAAGTGAAATCACGGTTTCTTCTCCTTGACCTTTAAAGCTGGAAGCTTGAAAGCTCTGCTAATACCACCCTTCAGCGCCTTCCAATAGCCGATGTCGCGGTTTTGGTTCCATGTCAAGATGCCCACCCACGGCTGAACATTGTAATGCAGTTTCAGCACGACCTTGTCGGTTTCTGCGATCTTCCCCGAGGGGTGAGTGATCTGGTACTTGGGCTTCTGGTTCCTAATTTTAAGCCTGCCACTGCAAGAGTCGTTAGCTCCTCCGCTTTACAGAGCCAACCCGTGACCGTTTCTTGTTGTGCAACTTACCGACTGGGGTCGATGCTCTTGCCCTCAGCGCTCTTCTTCAGCTTGCGCATGGCGGCCGGGCCAATGTTGGCGAGGTGGTCTGAGCTCGGGGCGGTAATGATCTGGTCCCAGATGACGGCCTCGTTGGTTGCGTTGACGCCGGGAACGGCTTTCTTGGAGTTGTCGGGCCATCCGGCCGTCACATAGACGAAGACCTGCTTGGTGTTCCAGGTGAAGAGGTCAGAGAGGTTGGCGTCGAGGGAGAACCTGATCTACACGAAATCGCTAGTAAGCACGGGCCGGGCGCTGATGTTGGAGACGTAATGGAAGACGTACGATGGCGTATTCTTCCTTCTTGGGCGAGTAGTAATGGGGGCGACCCTTTACGACCTGGATGTTTGTGGTCTTCAGCTCGCCGACGGTGGGCGCGCGAGGGGTGATCAGATCCGTAGCGGCGATGAGGGCTGCGACGGCGAAGGCTACCGTCGTGAAGAAGCCAAAGGCGTTCTGGGCGCGGGTGAGGGTGTTGTACATTTTTGGCGAAAGACCTTGGCCGGTGGGCGGCGCAGAGGTTTGAGGAGAAGTCGGTTTGGTGTCAGCTGCGTTGCATGAACGTCGCCAGTACAGACCAATTTGATGAAATCAAAAGCCTGGACAAATAGCTTTGTCCGTGATGAGAGGCCACGTTTTGGGGTGAAGCCTCAGCCTTGCGGAGATAGGTGGCTTTAGCAGTGTGATTGGCTCCGGACATGGTAAGCTAAGGTGGGCTGGTAGGGGACTATGTACTACCTGTATGAGGGCCTCGGTACCTGCGAAGGTACCTATGCTGGCAGGAGCCGAACCAGTGGTGCGGATCCTGGGTCCAGGCGGCTTCCCTTCCAGGTCCCTACCTTAGTGGATCATCCTTGCTGAAATTCTATGCCGGCCCATTGCGTTGGTGTATCCCTCCCTTGCGCTGTCCTCTTGTTCAGTTAACAGTCTAATGCGTGAAAAGAATACCTTATGGATATTGTTTGATTATGCTAGAATACCTCAGCCTTTACTGTCTGCTTGAGCATCTGCCATAAAGTCTTGTGACGTCTTTCCTCCTTTTCCTCTGTTGACCCTTTGGTGGGCTACATATAAAGAGCGCAACATGGGAAGTAGACGGGCTCTTGTCTTCACCAAGAGGAAGGAACTCATGCTTTGTATTTATTCTTACCGTTTTTCCCGCATCTTCTTGCCTCGCTTACTTGCTTTGCCACAACTTTCGATTTAAGAGTGCTTACCTACCTACCTCGTGGTATCTGGACACTTGCGATTCGCCCGACTCTTCCAGCAACCGAACCTGAATACAAGAGCAGAGCCTATCATGACCAGGCGGAGAAAACAAGAAACTAGGAAAGAGGTACGTTGACCGTGTTCCCCAGTCTTATGCTCTTAGCGGCCAAACATTTCTCCTCCGGTTAGCTTGAGAGACTGCACCATGTAGCGGGAGCGAGGGAGATAGTGGCAGGTGCGCTCCAACAAGCTGGATTTAAGTTGAGGTAATTGAGTGGAGCTTGTCGAAGCTGTCGCCAGCATAGGCGAGAGATCGAAGTCGCCCGATCCGCAGTGTCCAGAGCGCCCTCAGCGGACCCTCCTCCCCTACCTAGGTAGCAGCCTGAACTTTTTTGCAGCGCGCGCTGGGCGTCTATGTGCTACCCCCCAAGCACCCTATCGACGAGCACCCAGCGACCCGCAGGGCAAACCAACCTCTTTTTGCCTGCCAAAGACCCCACCACTAACTTTCGTGAATGAAGCAGGAGCACAGAACGACACCGCCTGCCGACGGCGCAATTTCTCCTCTCAGGATCTTGCCGCTCTCATGCGATGAAAGGGCTAAAGCGTACGCCTTCGGCAAAATCTCGAAACCCCCTCGCCCCGTCTCTCGATTTACGACCCTTGAAAAGGCCCCCAGCGCCATACCGACGGCTAGCAAAACCGAAGCCGAGCTAGGTCAAGAAACGCTCGCGCGTGCGGCCGTGGAAGGGAAAGGGATCACCAGGAGTGGCGAGAAGGCTGTCGCAGACGGTGTCCCCATACGATCTTCGGCACAGTCGCCCACGTTGGCAAATCGAGCCAAGTGAGTGTTCGCGCTGCACTGGCACTTCTGGATTCACGACTGACTATGGATCTGAAGTGCCCAGAAGTTGCGAATACGATACCTAGATCCCGATTCGCATTCTTTTCCTTCATACGGGTACTTCGCGTCCCAAAGCGATGCTGCGAATCCAGTCACTGACACTGGCTCTGACAGGAATCCGAAGACCGGAGTTCCCATTTCAACCCCAATGGTAAAGCTCTTCTAGAGTGGTCAAGAGCGAGTTTAGCTAACACTGGCCATGGTTCAGGGCCGAGATGGACTGAGGAATCTTCTGGGCGGCGACTTCCAAACGAAGAATAATATCGACTCCAAAGGGCTTGACAGTCTGAGCAAGAGGCCCGCCCAGTCTCAAAAGACTCGAAACGAGCAAACAAAGTCTTCAAAGCGTCAGAAAACATTGACCAACAATGATTCTTCACAAAACTATGGCTACTCGAAAGCGACCTTCTCCATCGACCTGCCCGAAACAATTCCATCCGACAGGAACCCATCGCTGAAAGCTTCTTCAGTGGTAGACCTGACAGGGTCTCAGAAGTCTAGAGATGGCGACATGGCGAGCAATAGGTCAGAATCTGATTCAGTTTCGGGTGCATATGTGCCGGAATATCGTCAGACGATCAATACGACTAGAAACGGATCAGCGACCAAGAAGCGCATACGCCGACCAGATACCAGAAAGCTGCTGAGCCAGCAAACCCCGCAGAACAAGCGCGATACGTATAGTGATGATGAACTCAGAGAACAGGAGCCGCCGTTCAAGAAGCGGAATGGTCTTCCGCCCAGGGTTGCTTGCAATACGCCATTCCAACTGGCCAAAAACCCGCGGGGGGCGTCGGAGGGCATTTCTGATGGTGATCTAGAGCAGATTGACGAGCTCGCAACGGAGTCGAAGTCCGCCGAAAAGGAGCAAAGGATAGACCTTGATGCCATTTCAGACGATGATGGAAGGATGTCACCAATTACCCCTGGTAAACGTGCGAGCGCAGACATGTCGCGAATCAACTTCTCCAAGAACGGCGGAGAGACTAGTGCACCTTTCTTCAGGCTGAAGCGAGCTGTAGCAGCTCCAAAAAACTTACGAGTCGATGCTCTCCCCAGTTCAGATGAGCCGATCCTACTGGTTGACAAGACGTATACTCTCATAGCAGTCGACTCCAGTGGCAAACAACGACAGGACTATCATTGGCTTGAGGTCAAGCTGAATTTTTGTTATGAGATTCAGTACACCATGGGTAGCCCCGCTATCGCCGTTGTCAAAAGAGCCGCACAAGGAGGATCTCCCCTTATTTTGGAGTTTGCTGAACCTGGGGATGCGCTTCATTTCGGGCTCTGGGCCCAAGACAGCTACTCACGCCAATCGGCCTTGAAGATGAAGATCACCTCAAGCGACAGGTAAGTGATTACAGTCTATTGAGACTGAGAGGACAAACTCTTACACGGTCTCAGCGCTCCACTTCAAAAAATCCTTGACTTCCAGTGGGGAAAGGCAGTCAGCTACAAGCCGAGGGCAATGCCAGACGATATCAAATACCTCAAGAACAAGGAAACAAACACCGCCATTGGAACTGAGCAAACACTCTCAAGGAATGCTATAAGACCCAGCTCATCTCAGCAAAGCACCCCATACCGATCCAATGCTACTCTTCGCAGCGGCATGACTTCTGCCGCTTCAGCGTCAACGTCAGGCTCCACCAGAAGGACTACGTCTGCATACTTCGACCTTGTTGACGAGACAAGTGGCACAAATGAATTCCGCCGGTCCACGAGACAGACGCAGACAAGGGATACCCCTACTCGTCCTCCATCCAACACACAACCGAGTAGACCAACACCGAAGTCACCGAGTTCTGTGCCATGGATGATACAGCACCCAGACTGGGAAGACATTTGGAAGGACAACAAGCCGCTGATTTTCCCTGTGTCCGGTAAACACAGAACTACCGTCTACAAAGACGACATTGGCAGACTTGAGGAAGGCGAATTCATGAACGACAATCTTATCGGCTTCTACTCTCGGTACCTCCAGGCTAAGCTGGAAGAGGAGAACAAGCAGGTGGCTAACAGGATATACTTCATGAATACCTACTTCTATCCGAAGTTGACGGAGAAACGAGGTCGAGGCATCAACTATGATGGCGTCAAGACGTGGACTTCAAAGGTTGATCTTTTCTCGTACGACTACATCATCGTCCCTATTAACGAGCAAGCTCACTGGTATCTTGCCATTATCTGTCATCCTTCTAAACTGATCAAGTCCGACGGAAGCGGGGTAGAGGAGTCTGACAGCACGCCATGCAAAGAACCATCAAAGGATGGTTTGGTTTATACCGTCGGAGAGCAGGTCGAGCACATGAGTTTGGAGGACACCAAAGCAATAGACACCCAGCCCGACAAAGAGACAAGTGAATCACAAACGTATCCCGCGCCACACCCTTTGGTCAAGAAAAGCTCGGCAACCCTGTCCCGAAAGAAGGATCCCTCTGAGGCCAGAGTAATCACTCTCGATTCCTTGGCGATAGGTCATTCAGCGACGTGCGGCAATCTAAAGGAGTACCTGGTCCTTGAAGCAAAGGACAAGAAGAAGCTGGAGATTGAACCCCCGGCACAATTCGGTATGACCGCCAAAAACATACCGGAACAACTTGATCACGCAAGCTGTGGCGCATTCCTCCTTTACTATATGCGAGAGTTTTTGAAAAGCCCGGACAATGTTGTGACTCAGTTAGTCAGCAAGGAAAATCCGGGTTGGAATACCACGTCGCTCGAGATGCGAGGCGAACTTCGCAGCATCATTATCGAGCAGCGCAAGGAGCAGAATGAACGCAATGCCAAGCAGGCCGCCGAGAGAAGGGCTAAGAAGAAATCCAGTAGCCAAAGACCTTCCTCAAGCAGATCACCGGAGAAGGAACTTAGCAGCCCACCAGCGACACCTAGGACTACGACAGCAATTGACGATGTGCCCAAGGAATCGTCGTCTACAATAAAGGGCACCTCCACGATTTCGGTGAAGAGTCGCAGCATTTCCCCGTCAAAGAAAGCAGCCGATGGCAACATCCCAGAGTCTAAAGAAACACGGCCTCCTGAGTCGTCCCTTACTGTTACCGGCAAAGCTGAAGTGGGCAATGATGTACCTTCAACACGTCGATCAAAACCTCCCGATGAACCCAAAACGCCCTCTCACTCCTCACAGCCGCAACGCACGCAGTCTTCGCCATTTCAGGTGCGGTCGAGCCCTCGCCACCACAACAGCAAGACTACGTCCTGCACCAAGAAAATGCCAGCTGGCGACCAGATTTCAGCACCTTCGCCTGAAATACGGGCAGCCGGCAAGAGAGGATCGGTATCTGAGAGTTCCAAGAGAATTCTCACCGCTGGCGAGCAGCTCTTGAATCAACTTTCATCACCGTCCAAGCCCATGCCTATTCGCTCAGAGAGACGGGCATCGAAGCAACATGAAAGTAGCGACTCGCCCTCCAAGCAACTTATCAGTGAATTGCAGGCATCTCCTTCTACATTCCTCCGAGGAGGCGATAGTGCTTCCCTGGAGGCTGAGAACCAAGCTCGAAAACATGCGAGTACCACCGAAGATCAAGGACCATCGCAGAACCCAAGTCCTTCCGCAATGACGACAGGACCTCCGCTTACAAGTCCACCATTTGCGGCGCCGATTGTGGCATCCGCTGAAGGGTCAGTTGCCAAGACACCGCCTGTTGAATATCCGTCTACGAGATCGCCTCCTAGCAGGCCTACTTCTTTCAAGTCTTCACCTGCGTCAGTGAAAAGACCCAGACAACCAAGCTTGGAAGAACTGCTTAGGCCAAGCGTAGAGAACGCCGAAACCCATGACAGATCACCCGGCTCCAAAGGGTCCAAGTCACAGCATCATGTAACTGTGGATCTCACGGACTAGGAAACGTCCCTATAAGATACCCCTTGATGATGAATTACTACGGAGGCTCGATTTATACGGTGCTTGGAGTGGAAGATGGGTGCGTGAGAAACGTGAAGAGGCAAATGAGCGGTCTGGTAAACTGGTATGCTCAAATTGGTTCGTTACATCTTTCTAATTGATTGGCAAAGGGTTAGTTGTCGCGATAGTTACATTCCGTAGCATAGCTTGGCATTCCATACCCATAGATTTATCGCATTTCGTCCTCAAGAGGTCGACAAAAGAAATCAAACAAGTTTTGGAAGAGTGGCTGCAATTTCTCCAGACTTTGTCAGTGAGTAGAGGCTCATCTCGTGGATTGTACATTGTGGTACAAGATGCTCTATGCGTAACTCCCAGCAACTTCCCTCCCTCTCCCAGGAAAGTAACACGTCTATAACATTTTACTCGCTTTCCGAATTCGATGCATCAT
The DNA here is from genome assembly GCA_026260285.1 of Colletotrichum sansevieriae. Taxonomy (NCBI): domain Eukaryota; kingdom Fungi; phylum Ascomycota; class Sordariomycetes; order Glomerellales; family Glomerellaceae; genus Colletotrichum; species Colletotrichum sansevieriae. The sequence goes on along the minus strand of JAOQIF010000654.1, from coordinate 25,507 downwards.
TATGGTTGCCGTTCACCTCCGGCTTTTTCACCCTCGGCACTTCAAACACGTAACCACCGTTTTTTCCCTTGCCTTTCCTCATCTGCCACCTGCCCAGCCTGTGCTCCTTGCCAACTGCAGCGATGACGCAAACGCCGTCCTGACCGCGCTCGCCTCGCTCAAAGACGGCGATATCATTGATCACGCCTTTCAGACCGCCACCGACACCCGCCGACTTCCCGTTGGATGCCGGTGTTGAGATCTGCTCAGCCTCTGACGTGAGAATACCCGACTCTTCGATCTTTCTCTTATCCTCGCTTAACCTCCACACTCTTATGCAGCCGTCCCAACTTCCACTCAGGATGACGTCCGAATACGGAATCGTCTTAAGAGCTGTGATCCACCGCGGTTGAGGCGGCGGCACGACGCTGGAGTCTGGGTTCTGATCCGCCGAAGCCTCATTTGGACGTAGGGCTTCTTCCAGACCGTGGGCCATGGGTAGTATGAATAGGGGCTTCTTCTTGGTCACGCTCCACAGAGCAAGCGAGCCATTGTCGCTACCAGTGACAAAGAGCTCATCGTCAATCATGGCCACGCGGTCCATGCTGCCCTCGTGAGGGAGAGATCGCGGATCCACGTTCGGGCGGGACTTCTTGTCTACGGCTCCACCGCGGAAAACAAGCTGCGTCTCCTCTGCAACCTTCCACAGACGTGCTGTGCGATCACGCGCGCCCACACTGACGCAACGTTCCTGGGCAAGAGCGTCGATGTCGACAATCTCATCCTGGTGACCGAACAGCGTTTCGACGTAGGCGAGCTCGTCCAGACTCCAGACCTTGACAGTACGGTCCTTCGAGCAAGAGTAGAGCTGATTTGTGCCACGGCGGAAGGCGAGGCCGGTGACGGCGTCGCGGTGGTGGGTGAACACGCGGATCGGCTTGAGCGTCTCGGCGTCATAAATGATTAACCGGCGATCCTCACCACCCGTGACAACATACTTCCCGTCGGGCGAGGCAGCAACACAGAGGATCTTCTCGACGTGACGCTGGAAAGATTTGTTCTTGGCGGCGTTAACGTTGCCTCTCAGCCATGTCTGCAGCTCAGGTCGCTTGCGCGGCGGCGCGGGCGGCTTCTTGGGTTTCTTGAGGGTGGTCTGCGGGAATTGGTTTTGCGGCAGGTCCTGTATCCTCCACTTGTGCACGTACAGGTCTTTGGTGGTGGTGTAGGCGTAGGGAAAATTGACGGCGACAGAGGTGAAGGTCTCGGTGTTGTTGCGGAAGAAGGACGATGTCGCGCGGTCGAAGGCGAGCTCAGCCACGAGCTGGCGGTAGACTTTTCCCTTGGACTCAGCTACGTCCTCTACTAACCGCTCGTTGATCAGATCGCGGTCAATCTCGGCAGCATCGAAGCCCGCCAGGTCCACCTGCTCCTTCACATTCTCAAGGTATCGCTCTGCGAGCCTCAGTCGGCGCTCCGCGGCCGTCTCGCCGGGGACGGCGTCGTCATCTTCGTCTTCGTCCTCTTCTGAGCCACGGCCATTGTCAGCGCTGACTATGCTCTCATCGTCCGAGTCGCTGCCCGAGATCGATTCGTCGTCGTCGTCACGCTCATATCGCTTCTTGGATGCTGTTATTGCCGATTTCGCGCCGCCTGTCGCGCCGCCGCTCTTCTTGCCTTTGGCTGCTGCCGCCGCTGCTTTTGGAGGAGCCCTATTTGAGGTCTTGGAGGCAGCAATTCGCTTCTTGGGGGCCTCGGGGGCGGCCGTCCTCTTTCGTTTCTTGTTCGATCCAGGGATTGTGAAGAAGGAGGACATTTTGGGCAAACGGCTGGCGACCTCTTGAAAGTATCGGGAGTAATTGCTCCCGCCTAACTGTAAGTGAACTTTTTTTTTAGGTGGGCATCTCACAGGGAAAAAAAAAGTTCTGGATGGGTACGTATTTCGGAGAATCAAGCGTCGATGTGGGGTATCTCACAGCCAATTGTAGCTGGTTTGATAAGGGCGGTTTTTCCGGCCGGCGGCTTGCGGCGGTCTGTGGGGGCAGAATCCCGCTGAGCGGCCCGTCCGTCCAGGCTGTAGCTTGACTGCGCGTTCCGGGGCGTAGGTAGCTTGACGTGAGGTGGAAGGCTGAACGTGACGACGACCTATACCCAACGACCTGACGAACATACCATCCAGCTTCCCACCTCCCCCACATAACAATATAACACAACAGCAGAAGCCAAGATGTAAGTTTCTAACACCTACAGCTTGTTGCATGATGTAAAGCAGCGAACTGACCTTGAATTGCGTTTCTTAGGGAGGTGTTACTCGGAATCACGGGCAAGGACTTCACCATCATCGCAGCCTCCAAAGCTGCCATGCGAGGCGCAACGGTTCTCAAGGTCGCCGATGACAAGACGAGAGCCCTCAACAAGCACACCATGATTGCCTACTCTGGCGAGGCGGGTGATACTGGTCAGTAGCTGTTTGCCGCCAACCCAAACCCCACCTTGCTTCCCTCGACAGCGCTTCCTGCTCCCGACTTGTGAGCTAGCTGAGGGATGGTAGTCTCTGCTGTCATGGTTTTAGGAGAAATTCGTGCTGACCCGAGCTCTCGATTGCTCTCCTAGTGCAATTCGCCGACTACATCCAAGCAAACTCCCAGCTCTACTCGATGCGTAATGAGACGGACCTCTCCCCATCTGGCCTGGCCAACTTCGTGCGCGGTGAACTCGCCTCGAGTCTACGCTCGCGCAAGCCCTACAACGTCAATCTGCTCCTGGGCGGCGTCGATCCCATCACACAGAAGCCCGCGCTGTACTGGCTAGACTACCTCGCTTCGCTGGCGGCAGTGCCATACGCCGCCCACGGCTACGCACAGTATGTTTTGAAGAAACGCCCCCCCTCGACAGGGCTTACTCGCCGCCAATGGACTGCGGCCAGAGTCATCCTTCAGTTGGGAGAAGTGAAAGACACGCTGACGCAGATACTGAATAGATACTACTGCCTGTCGATCCTCGATAAACACCACCACCCCGACATCACGCTCGGCCAAGGCATCAAGATCTTGAACATGTGCACGGACGAGCTCAAGAGACGGTTACCAATCGACTTCAAGGGCATGATGGTTAAGGCCGTCACCAAGGACGGCATCGTGGACATAGAGTTCGACGACGACAAGGTGGTGAAGGCTGCTTGAGCTGGTGGAGAGTGAACAACTTTTAACGAATAGAGGGCCTGATGGAAAGTTCTGGGAGCAAGCACTAAAAGGGGCTTTGCCAGCAACAACTGTACTACTAGAACGGGCTGGTAATTGATACAGAAGTGGATTCCACCATGAGAAGATGCGATGTGTTGGTTGGCGGCTTAGGTGTCCTGACGACAAGGTAGCACCCAGCCCAACAATGGTACTGGGAATAGGTGCACTGTGTCAAGGGCGCACAGCTTATGCCTCAAGTCCAAAGGCCCTGTACCGGTTCCGAAATAAGATTTGCTTGACAGCGGTGTGATTTTCGCAATATCAACAGTTTGAAGGCGCTGCCTTGTGGCAAAGATGGAGTGTGTTTGAAACGTGCGAGATGCCGTACCGGACCGCCCTGACACCGCTAACGTTACTGTTTTTCCTTCGATAAAGCCAGCTTCGTCGGTAAAATGGAGTTATTCAGCCACTTCGACATTGACTATGAACCCCACCGGTTACTGCTGATGTAGGCTGTCTGGGAAAGTCCTACGCGGTGTTCTTGGCGAATGGTTATGAGAAGGAACTTGGTGACTCTGGAGGGTGTCAATCAAACCGACCGCCCGTTCTTGACTTGTTCGGTTCTGCGCCGAGTATTTTTGGTAGGAATCGACAACGGGTTCTGGCTTCATCCCGTCTTTCTCGGGCGTCGGGTCTCAATAAGTTGGGAGGAAAAGGCGGCAGCCAGGCGGCCAGCCGAATGATGAGATACGTACAGACGCCGATCAGCCAGAAAAACAGTACCTAGCTTGAGTATAGGTTTTTTTTATTTTGTATTATTTTTTATGTGATGACTCGTCTCCCCTGCAGTCCCTTGTGTGTGTGAAGGTCAGACTGGTGTTTTTGCTCTGGTGCGAAGCTGACTAGTACGAAAAGTAAACGCATGTTCTCCTTTATCGGTTGTAATGAGCGGCGGCTCGGCGGCTCCGATGCATCAGACCATGATATGCGGTGGTCGGGACAGCGAATGAGAGTCTTGATGTGCTGCAATTTTTTGTGCATGCTGTTGCGCGACCCCAGTTGAAGCAATTGCCTGAGGGTCGGCTGTTCAAGTGGAGGACGCTTAGGGACCCCGCGACATCGTTGAGGAGATGACGTAGGTCGGACTGGGCCTGAGTGGCATGCAGTTGTATACTGGCTTTGCTGCTGTCCTCGCGCAGCAGGTCTGCTTTTCTTCTTCATTGCTTGACTGAAAGTTGGATGGTGCTCCCACAGGAAGCCAAGGCCTCTAGCGGATTAGGTCGTTGGAGATCGAAGTCGGGTAGATTGAACTACAATGTTCCAGCGTTCGGCATCCTCTGTACTTTAGGTGTAGATGGGGTGCAGTTTTACAATTTGTTACCTACCTATCCGCACCTAAGGTAGTGAGAAGCTAAGGTTCTCTAGTTGCTCGGTAGCCAGGGATGAGTCCATGTTCACAGATAGAGAGAAGAAAGAATTTGCATGCTGAAGCCCGTCCTTGCCTTGGTCTAGGAGGCATGTTTAGGAGCGAGTTGTTGCATCTGAAGCGATGCCTGTAAAACATCCCGGCAGATTAGGGTGCCCTGTAAGTATCGTGAAGTAAGGTAAAGCACCTACCATACCTAAGGTAGTCAAAGCAAGGCACCTGACGCTCCATTATCGGACTGCTCTTCCTCGTAGGTAAGGTAAGCAGTGCGAAGAAGTTTCTGAGGCAGGTGTTGGGAGGCGAGGAGGCTTCTTTCTATCAGGTATTCGTAGGTTGGCTGCTCCTTCCCCCATTCGCTGCGGGGCATCCTGCAACCCCAACTTCTCTCCTTTTCCTCCCCTGCCATCCACGCCGCCTTGGCCCGAATAGGTCACTACCAACCTCTCTCGACCTCTTACTAGGCACCTAGGTAGCCTTAGAACACATTTTTCATGGTTGACGTTATTGACGGAGGCTCATCAGCATTGCTTATGGCTAGTACTTTTTTTTTTTTTTTTCTAACCCAAATCGCAAGACTAAAATAGACGGAGCGCACGAGCCGAGGGGTTTTGGTGCAATCGGCTATCTTATCCAAGATTCAGGGTCCTGTTCATGCTCGGGCCGTAGCGACACCGGTAACGACGTGACAGCCACTGCAAAAGACACAATACCATCATCAAGGTACGGTCTCGTTTGCTTGACATAATCCCTCCGCCATTATCGTTATCTCATCCTACAGCCCGGTATCTTACCTGATGTCACGAAAAGAATTTCGTCATTGGATTGGTCCCTTTCCCTTGACCCACGTCCAAGGGTGAATTTTTCTTGTGTGGCCGTTGGCTGGTGTGAAAGCGTGGACTGTCACCTCACATGTCATCATCCCCCTCCTGTCTACCCGCAGAAAGCAAGCGCACATGCTGCTTCAAATGCTTGAGGGTGGCCAATCCGGTGCCTTGTTTGCTTGCTTACCCACTCACTGGGAGGCGGGCTATAGTGTGGTGGCTCAGAGCCAGGAGCTGGAGCCTGAGCGGCCTGGAATTAGGTAGGCTGTCGGCGCAGGCGTAGTTGGCAGGAAGCTGGGAAGGCAAAACCTAGGCCGTCCTGGCACTTCTAAGCGGGGGCAAGCGCGCCCATAGTCCGCAGAAGGGAGGAAGGCGCCCCCGGCCCCCTCCCCCCCCTTTTTCCCCTCCCCTTACCCCCCCGAGAATTTTTTAGGAGGGCGCAATGGGCTGCTAGTCAGAGTCACAGCACGCTGCCAACGTACTAGTAGACGGACTGCAGGGGTGGGTGGCCTTTTCTGGTGGATTCCGACACAATCTCAAACCAATTTTTTTCCTACTTCTTGCCTCCGATCTCCAGTCCTTTTCCCTCCCACAACCTCTCCCACAAAACTCTTCCCACATCACAAAAAGGGATTTCTATCCTCATCCTTTCCCCCGACACAACTCTCCCACAAACCTGTTCTCTTGTCTTTCCTTTGAGCATCTTGGGAAATACAAGGCCTTGAAATAATACCGTGCCCCAGAGCACCCAACGCGCCTGCCTAATAGACGACAGAGACGAACGTTTGGAAGTCCCGCCCCGACTTTCATTTTTTCTTTCTCTTTCATCCTTCATTCGGTTTGCCTGTTTGTCTTCATCTCGATAACGGACCGGTCTCCCTTCAGTTTCTGTTTACTCTCTCTGCACTTCTCAAGTCTTTCGAGAGTAATCACCTATCCTTCGAGCTGATTCGCCTTTCGAGATACCCTCCTGTCGACTCAATCGCAAAATCTTTTCTACGACAGACGATCTGATCAACCCATCCATCATGGCCGATCAAATCAACATGTCTGGCTTGAACATTCAGGACCAGCAGAACCAGCCGCGCTCCTACATCCCTCCCCACATGCGTAAGATGGGTGGTGGCGGCGGTGGTGGTGGTGGCCCTCCTCCCATGAACGGCGGTTTGAACAACAGCGCCTGGGCTGGAGCTGGTGGGTAAGTAATCCCTCCAAACAACTTCTCGGTCGCTCCTTCCCGTCTTTACTTCACTGCTAATTACTTTCACAGCAGAAACAACCAGAACTTCGACGCCCGTCAGGCCGGAGGTGACTGGCCCGCTATGGGCGGTCCCGGCGGCCCTGGTGGTCCCCCTGCTCCTACCCCTTCGCAGCAGTCTTTTCAGCCTCGCGGCGGCGGCCGTAACTGGGGCGGTGAGGGTGGCGGCCGCGGCGGCTACGGTGGTGGCTATGGTAACAACGCTGGCGGCGGCGGCGGTCAGCAGGCTCGCGGATCTGGCGATGGCCAGTGGCGCGATGGAAAGCACATCGCCGGCCCTGCCAACCCCCGTGTTGAACGCGAACTCTTCGGAACTGCGGACGACCCGTCTAAGCAGCACACCGGTATCAACTTCGAGAAGTACGACGACATTCCCGTCGAGGCCTCCGGACACGATGTCCCTGAGCCTGTCCTGACCTTTTCCAACCCCCCTCTCGACAACCACCTTATCAGCAACATCGAGATGGCCCGCTACAAGATCCCCACCCCCGTCCAGAAGTACTCTATTCCCATCGTCATGGGTGGTCGCGATCTCATGGCTTGCGCTCAGACTGGTTCCGGAAAGACGGGTGGTTTCCTCTTCCCCATTCTTTCCCAGGCCTTCATCCATGGTCCCTCCGCTGTCCCTACCAACGCCGCGGGTGCTGGATTCGGTCGTCAGCGCAAGGCCTATCCCACTTCCTTGATTCTGGCCCCTACCCGTGAGTTAGTTTCTCAGATATATGACGAGTCTCGCAAGTTCGCCTACCGTTCTTGGGTTCGCCCTTGCGTCGTCTACGGCGGTGCGGACATCGGCTCCCAGCTTCGCCAAATTGAGCGCGGCTGCGATTTGCTCGTTGCTACTCCCGGACGTCTGGTCGATCTCATAGAGCGTGGTCGCATCTCCCTGCAGAACATTAAGTATCTCGTGCTGGACGAGGCTGATCGCATGCTTGACATGGGTTTCGAGCCCCAGATTCGTCGCATTGTCGAGGGAGAGGACATGCCCAATGTCCAAAACCGCCAGACTCTCATGTTCTCGGCCACATTCCCTCGCGACATCCAGATGCTTGCTCGCGACTTCCTGAAGGACTATGTCTTTCTCTCCGTCGGACGTGTCGGTTCCACCTCGGAGAACATTACCCAGAAGGTGGAGTACGTCGAGGATGTTGACAAGCGCTCTGTGCTCTTGGATATTCTCCACACCCACGGTGCCGGTCTCACTCTCATCTTTGTTGAGACCAAGCGCATGGCCGATTCACTGTCGGATTTCTTGATCAATCAGAGCTTCCCTGCAACTTCCATTCACGGTGACCGTACTCAACGTGAGCGTGAGCGCGCTCTGGAGTTTTTCCGTAACGGACGTTGCCCCATCCTGGTTGCTACCGCCGTTGCTGCTCGTGGTCTTGATATTCCCAATGTCACCCACGTAGTCAACTACGACCTGCCCACCGACATTGACGACTACGTGCACCGTATCGGTCGTACTGGTCGTGCCGGAAACACTGGTCACTCTACTGCCTTCTTCAACCGCGGCAACCGTGGTGTCGTTCGCGACCTCATCGAGCTTCTCAAGGAGGCCAATCAGGAGGTTCCCAGCTTCCTCGAGACCATTGCCCGTGAGTCTTCCTACGGCGGAGGCCGTGGCGGTCGTGGCGGTCGTCCTCGCGGCGGTGGCTCCGGTGCCAACCGCGATTTCCGTAAGTACGGTGGAGGTGGCTTCGGCGGCCCTCCCAGCGGTGGCGGCTTCAGTGGCGGCGGCGGCGGCGGTGGTGGTGGTGCCTACGGCGGCGGTGGTGGTTTCGGCGGTGCTCCTGGCGGTGGCTTCGGCGGTGCTGGCGGTGGTGGCTACTCCAGCGGCGGCGGCTACGGTGGTGGCGGCTACGGCAACCCCGGCGGACCAGGTGGCAACTCGTGGTGGTAAACATCCTCCACGACATTTAGCGGCTATGATGAGATGAGTCTCATAACTGCCCGCCACGCAGTATTGACTGCAAATTTCGAATTTTTTTTCCCCCTTTGATGTGCGCGCATAGGTCGACATTGTACGCATTCATCGTTTCATCTTTCTCTGCATTTCGACTTCGACACGGCAGCATGGCCCCGAGAGCCGAAGGTTGTGCCTCTCAGTTTTCAACGAGAAGCATCATCGGGTGTTCGGGCAGGCATCGGCATCGATAGAGAGCATTTCTTTTTTTGCTGGACCGAAACTCCATGATACCCTTAGACCGACATTGGGAACAGCTTTCAGAATCGGCAGAGCGCATGAAGAGATCACCCACATGCGGGTGTGCTACAGCGTGGCCGGATCTACGGATACACAATACGGATCCTGGATCTGCTACGCATTACGACGTTCATGTTTCTGCTTTCTACCAGCGTTTCCCGAAGGGCATTTTCTCGCTTTTCGATGATAGAAGGGTCATGCATTTCGCCGTGCATACATAGACAAAAGTGGATTTCTCGGTCGTCTGGTTCATGGTCACAACACGCTTGCCCCTGGGGCAAACAGGGCACGGCAGTGACGTGGAGAACGAGGCGGCGGATTAGACTGGACTGGTAATGGAAGGATCGGACAGACGGTCGACAGAACGGATAATTTCAAGACATTTTGAGAGCGGGAACCAGAGGCCCTCCCAGCACAGACTAGGGACGCACAGGGAGGGGATACAAAAGTTCTTGCTCTTAATCGGTTAATGGCCACATTTGGACGTGGTCTTCAGCTCGGGCAATGGGAAAAGGATTGCCGGGGGCTGGAGGCATCAGAGACTTCGGTCTTGGTTCGGGGCGAATCGGCCGTGCAAGGCCTCCCCAGGTAGACAGCCAGTCTGGACTGAGAAGTCCCAATAAAAAACAGATTCCGATAGTTCAATTGAGGCCATCCCTACCGCGTTGCTTGTGTGATCACCAACGATAAACAATAATTGCGGCTTGCGTTATCTTACGGGTGACTATTGTGTTCCTTGTTATGGGCTTCATGAAAGTTGTCAGCGATGATGGATATGGATCGGGTGGCGTCCTGTCCATGTACGTGCCTTCCTCCGAAGACACTTCAATGTCTTGTCAGCCGCGACAATGAGAGTGACAAAGGGAAGCACCAAACTCATACCACTGTAGCGGTGGTTGTAACGAGACAAAATTTAGGGCAACTCGATTTGCGCATAGTACCATCTTGTAGAGAATGATTGTTGCTGCAAGGACATGTGGGTGTGCACCTTGAGATCATTGTTATTAATAAAGCCCAGTAAATTCTTTTTCAATTTAATTACGCGATCTTGAGTGAGGTCCAATTCAACAGTGACGAAAATGGGTTGGAGTTGGTTCCGGAGAAAGACCAGGCTTGGGCTGTGGCCCCATATCAGGTACGTGCAGGACTAGGGGGAGGAACGAGGAATTTTAGTGGTCGGGGATAGCCTGATTCGCTCCCCCAAATCGTGAGCTCTGTGCTCTGCGTGGAATCTTATCACTTGGTCTGGGCTGTGGGCAAAGTCCAAACTATCTCCAGCAGCCTGCCACGCCGTACTTATTCACCCACCCTACATTCTCCAATCTGTCTCCGTCCAAGTCAATTAACTTCCATCAAACCCCATCCACATCGAACGCCAAGCATCTCGCTTTTGCGATCGCGACGACGACTTCCGCATTCGTGTCCCCGACTAGCAGCCCCGACCCAAATGATCGCGACATTTCCGGCTGGTTTCTGAATCAATTCGCTCCAACGATCGACTAGCCTCGTCGCACCTTACCCCCGTTTATGGCGCCCGCTTCACCCACTCCCTCTGCAGCAGGCGCCATGTCGGACGCGGAGGCCCCTACATCTCCTGCTCGACCTGACGAGGGCAAGTCTTTTGTCTCGCAAGCCATGACTGAAGACGACGACACCCGCATGATGGATGCGACTCCAGAGCCGACCGAGAAGACGTCGGGTCGCGGTAAGAAAGCGGCCGCCAAAGAGGCGGCTTCGCAAATCACCGGCAAGATCAGGCATCTGAAAAAGGAGGACGGTGAGCCGCTCTGGCGCAAGGACATCCAGTATGACTTTCTCCGGGCCATTTTTGACGACGAGAAGGCCGTCTTCACCAATTCCTACGAGCCCGAAAAAGGCCCCCAAAACTTTGCCGACCTGTACATCGACACCATGTCGCGAAGCAGCAAGACAAGTAAGGTGCTTCGAGATAAGCTGCTTAGTGATCGGTCAGCCGCCAAAGGCATGGCTATGGTCTGTCTCCTGGTTAACATTGGAAGGATGAATACAACGCTCAATTGTAAGCTCGCCTTCGCATTTTGCGTTCTCTTGGATTCGAACTGACTGGTACTAGTCTTCCCCGAGATGCGAGCACAACTTCGAACATACCACGCCATCCCTTCCCTTCAAGCGAACCAAGACGCGCATGCCTATAAACAACTTCAGGATGCTCCCAGATTGAAGTCGATCCTGAAGGGTGGTGCTGAGGATCGTGAAGAGCCCGGTACGCTCAATAAGATTAAAAACTCCGATGCACCTCGCACCAACCCGGTGAATCTGCTCTTTATCATCTGCCAGTCTGCAGCCAAGATTGCTGAGCTTCATTTCCCCCCTGGCCGGGAGTTTCATGACTTGGTCATGAAGACCAACTTCACGAGCAAATCTCGTGCGCGCGCGTTTCTCTGGATCATGTGGTTCTATCTCGAATCAGACTTTACGGAAGAGGGTTGCGAAGAGAATCCCTTCGGTCCAGGTGTGGATTATGGTGTCGATGTAGCTAATCAAGGCGTCCCTGAGCTTGAAGAGATGACCCCGGAAGAGGAAGCAGAGGAGAATGTCGATACTCCCACCGAGATTGCGTTCGGAGAGGAGAAGCAGAAGATGCGTGCCAAAATTCTCGAAGCCGACCAAGCGTATCTTGCCGACAGTCAAACTAAGCGCGGCTCCAGAACATCTCGCATCATGGCCGAGGAGGGCCCGGCTATTCTACCTCGAATCCGCCCATCAAAGCACGAATCGGACCTGGACAGCACCCGGTCAACGCCACCACCTAGAGTGCTGGGACGCAGTCTCGGAAGCACCGCTCGTCGTGGAGGTGCACCTCTCAAGTATCAAATAATTGAAGGCTCCTCGCCAGCTGGCCCTGGCCACCATCAAGCAGAAGGCATCGTTGCTAGGAAGCCTCGACCTCCAACTGCACACCAGATCGCGGTCGAGAGAAATAGAAACCAGAGGGTCGAGTACATCCTCGACCGTGGAATTCGCAAACAGCATCACAAGGCTAGGAAGTCTCGAAAGCAAGATGGCGCTATCTACCGTGCATACTTGCGGGTTCAGCAAATGCAGGATCCCTTCGAGGACAGCGAGGGAGAAAATGGTCCGCACCGGCAGCTGATGACGGTTGGGGATAAGACTGTCGGTGCCTTCCGAGAAAAGGGATTCGGCGGTCTGGTGCTTCTCAGCACGGAGACTGATGACTTCGGCGAGGAGGCACACTCGTATGCTGCAGCTTTCCGACGCACTTCACGTCGATTGGCCAGGTGGGAAACGCATCAAGGAGCTCCTCTCGGTGTTGTGCCTCCCCGCAAGAAGAGGAAGGAGAATGGAACCAGCGGGGGTGATGATGCAGGCGACCTTACTATGGATCTGGATGCTGTTCGAGCCACCGATTCACCTTCCAAGATGAACGGCGATGTCAATGCTGACGAGACCTTGGGCGACATGACAATGGGAGACATCACCATGGGCGACATGGATGAAGGTGATAAGACAGTCAACCCCGGAAGCCCAGGCGAGGATGAGGAGCTTGACGACATGGACAGGTCTCTGTTGGGTCTCGGCGTCGACGACTTGGGCGAAGATACCGAAGACGGCGCCGATTCTGACTAGATTCGTTTCCACATTTTCGCGTCCCTTGCACTGGAGACACTACGAATCTGCTTCAGGCGAGACGTGAGAAACCCCTTTATCATCATTGTGATACCTTAACTTGGACGATGAAATATAGAAGCAGGGGCTGATGGCAACTTATTCTTTTCCCTTTTGCCCGCGCGTTTAGATTTGCGGGCGTTGGAGTTGTATACTAGAAGCACTACAAAAAACGGGCGTGTTAGGACACATGGAACAGGGAGGTGGAACTTCACTGACGCCAAGGAAGGTTTTCTACGGAGAGCGCCTCATGTTTTGTTTCTTGCGGCTTTGTTTTTCAGTTGTTTAGTTGGTCGTTGCCAGACTTTGGCACGCAATGTCATGGACATTACAAGTACACGCGTGAAATTCGATTTCGGTTGAGCAGTGTCTTTGAGAGGAATGCGTCTCGTGCTGGGGTTTTGAGGTATCGTTGGATCTGTTCCCAATTTTCACGCCACTCTACTACTTCTTGGGGGAAAAGTTGGCAGCTTGTTTTAACGACGTTCAGAGGTTTGATGCCGCAAATTGCCTTACGGACTGCAGATACGCTCCTCTTGTTCCAGCATTCGGACTTGTATAGGTTTCGGCTTCCCCTTCCATCTGTGATTGTCGCCATGATTTGGGTGTCCTAGATACTACGTGGAATGGTACGCTGAATCTATCTATGCGAGTATCTTCGAATCATGACGAGAACGATGTGGAGATGATGAATAATTACAACGACGGCGCCGACATGCGGTAACAACAGTAACAAATGATTAAGATGTACGGGGAACAGCTGCTCAGCAGCAACCTCGGGGGGGCATCAAAAGGGAGAAGGGTGACATGGGAAATTCTCTGAGCTATACGAGGGAGCGGCACGACTGTGGTAAATTTATTATCCGAGACACTGTCGTGCGTGCGTGCAGCCTTCTGGACTTGGGAGTGGTCTGGGTGATGAAAGCCTCGTCAGGTTTCCTTCTAAGTTCACTTTTGTACTGTACCGATGATACACAATCATCTTGCGGCAGGAAATAGATGGACTGATTAAAGTCTCCTTCGAGAATGAGGGAGTTGGCCATCCCACGACGAAAGGATCTTGAACTCGACCGTCTGTCTCCCTACTGCCTCTCTCTCGGCATACTTCTGGCTCTTCACCTACTTCACGATCTACGTGTTTCCGATCTACACCCTCTCTGCCAAGACTGAAAGGTGTTCTGAGAACGAGATCAGGAAGTCGCTTCCAGCCTTGGTCAGGCCGTAGTTTGATATAGTCGAAAGCCCAAGATGCGCAAGAAATAAGTCTGGTGAGATGGCTGGCATTCTTGGTCCCAACGCATTCTCACTATGATTCATACGAACTATATCAATTTCTTCCAAGGGAGGGACAAATCGCAGTGAAAAGCTTTGTACACCAATGAGCCACCCTCACGGCCGCCCCCCCCCCCCGTCTGATTTCCGTGGCGATTCGGTAAGCAGTGCTAGTTGACCTCATTTGTAGACCTGCAAATGTCAACACTGTATCTGAATAGCATGGCTTTACATCGGCAGGCAGGACGAGAAGGTGACCTGCTTGAAGATGTGATCAACCTTAATAATGCGCATACTGATTAATGAAAGTGTCTCCTGACACTCTGTGCTCATTTTCCAGAAGAGAAGTCCCGGCCTAGATGAGAATCTCAGTTTATGCATCCGATGTTATCTAGGGACGTACCCTCAACTATTTGTTCATCAATCCTCCTCTACATCAGAGAATAGCAAACAAGGGAGTTAAACTACAAAAATTGCAGACACTGATGACCGGCTACCACTAAGGCAGACCAGGCGAGCTTTAAAGAGTTCGTTCTATCGGTCAGTGGTTGAGGTGAGATTCGAGGAAAATAAGAAGAAGGGGGATTATGCTGTAAGCATCTAGGTCGAATCTGAAGTTCCGGAAGTTTGGCACTTTGGGACTAACGTATAGAGATCGAGGTAGGACTAGGCGTAAGTGGCTATGACGTCCCGGTCCCGATGTTGTAATGCATGTAGTAATCACGTAACCTCAGTCAAGTCCTCGGGGCATAGCTGGGTAAGAATGCACCCAGCGGCCACAGAGTCTCGAAGAGTTGCTCCAGGTCGGGGAAATTCTGCGGTCAGTCTACCGAAGACTTGACTAGCCCGATCTGCTACGTGGACAAGATCTGCCTATGGCTGCCTCGTGGTGTCTAAAAGTTACGCTCACACGTGTCCTGCCACTGAATTCCGGTCTTGCAGGTGTTGCAGCGATTGGACACCCACCTTTGTGGCTTCGCGCGCGGGGGCAGTTGAAGCGTCTCAGATGAAAGAGCGCGCGGCACAATGACAGGAACTCCATGACATGATCTGTAAGCATCTCGGATTGAAGTTCTTGAACTCCGAGGCATGTTGGAGAAAGCAGGATGAGTCTGACAACACTAATGCAGGGCCGAACGTTGGGAAGACACCCGGCCTCATCTAGAGTTGCCCGCATGCGCATTTGTCAGTGCCATGGGCAAGACTGAAGAATAGGGGTGTTCTATCACGGATAGCGACAGGCACCGATAGAGGTTCGGTACGGCTATGAGGGGTCAGACTTTGAGGGAGGCGTATCCTGCACATGCCCGTCGTCTTGCTGTGTCACATTTTCAGCGAGTTCTTGAGTGACTGGACGGTTTGTTTGTCTGGCTGGCGGGGCCGACTCCGAAGGGGGTGGGGCCAGTGGTTTCGGCTTGGCCACTCGGTCTAGAAATGGCAGCCGCTCGCTTACGAAGTCGCTCGAAAAAAATCCTGATCGTCGATAGAAGTTGGTTGATGCTTGGAGATTTTGTTACCGAGAGGTATCGTCCGATTTTGCGGTGCCAAAGGCTAGTGCCTGGTGTGACTGAACACACAGTGCGACGATGCTTGAGGGCTATCGAGTCTCAGCGTGTGGAACTGGCGAGTACTGGTAACGCACACTTCTGTTAGTTACGCGTATTCCTGTGATCATGATTTGATCTCTGAGCAATCCCTGGGTAATAATAATCACCAGCTTAGTGAGAGGAGAGTGCATGGATCGTTCTGGGGCTTAAGTCCTTGCCGACTAAATCCGTTTTGCCCTCGCACTCTCGGCACCGTTTCGGCTGTCTACCCCGTCGTTTGCCAAGACGGCGGAGAGAAATGGGTATCTGCAAGGCGGTGTGGAGTTGTTCTTCTCTTTTCCCGAGTCGACGAAATGATGGTTTGACCAGGACGAGGGGGTCATAATAATTCGTCAGTTGCCAAGAGTAGCTTATTCACAGATCCTTTGAAGCAGCTTGAGCACAGGAGAGCCTTGCTCACAATTGTGACTGAAGTCTTCAGATGATTGTCCAGATCGCGCAGGCGTACGTGTTTGCTCCCGGGATTGGATGGCAAGCCATGTGCTGTGCGAGCGCCGTCGGACTCTTTTTTTTGGGGGGTAATTTTTCTCCTCCGAGGGTGTTTTGATGAATCATGGATCCGTCTACGCCGTCGCCAACAATCTTTCCACGACGGTGGTTGGCTCCAGGGATGGGTGCTGAACGCAGGCGGCTGGCAAGGTCTTTGCCTGCCACGGCGCCGGTCCCCTAAAGTCAGCTTTGACCACAAGAGACACCCGGCTCCTTGAGGAGTTCGTCTGTGGCAGCTAGGGTGGCCCTCTTCGGCGGGTCCCGCTGCTTACACAGTAGTCTCTTGAACAACAGCGGCAAATTTTTGAACAAGCCATGAGTCCTGAGGAAATGCGCGATGCTCATCACCTGGAGCTCACGCCTGGTCTCGAGTCGTGCTTCAATACCCGGACAGCATTCTCCCTCGGTGCGCTGTTCTCGCAACTGATGTTCAGACGGGGGCACGAAAGCGAGGGTTCATCTGACTTCCAATACGCTGACTGCAGACCTTGTTGCTACGGCGAGCGTTGCCATACCCGAGAAGGTTGATAGCATGTTGGCGGTTAGCCGAATAGTTGAGAGACCAGTACAGTGTTCGAAACAGAAATGGGTTTCAAGGTGTAGCTCTGGGCTTTATCTGCTTCGTAAGATACTTCAGGCGCGTATGCAGCAACAGTCGATGCTGAGGTTTCTTGTGCCGACAACGATGTGCAAGATTGACTTGTGGGAGGACAAGACAGAGATCGAAGCGTCATGATGGAAGGCTTGTTTTCGCAAGGTGAACGACGGTTTACCTGGTTGGCCGTGGTCAATCAGAGAAGAGCCGTGAGAGGAGCCCAATGAAGAGTTTGGACCTTGAAGAAGGAGCTTTACTCCAAAAAAGCTTCTCGTCTGGCTCGCAAGTGGTTCGCCACCCATGTTCAGCCACACGGGGGTACAAGTGGCCGCTTAGATCGATGGTTGGTAATGCGAAGTAAGGTGACTTGAAAGTACCTAGAATAAGACACCGCAGAAAGTGCTGCCGAGCGTGGCACCTTCTTGCCTAGTCCTAGCCATACCGTGTGGCATCCCTGCCTTGCTTGCCCCTACCTCACCCCAACACAATCCCAAGCACCCCATGCATCGAGAAAGGTGCAGCTGAACGGAACGGTGGACAGTTGGCGCAGCTCGCCCTCACTCTCCGGTTCAAACCAAGTTGCAGGGGCTGTATTCGCCGGACTCAAGTCATCGACCCCTCCACCACTATCCGGCTCAGGAATCCCCTCCGGAGAATAAGGCGGACGATGAAATACCCATTGCCTATCTACTGGTCATATCACCTGCGGCCGGTTCAAATTTGCCAGCCCGCACTCTCATTAGGGACTCGTCCTCTGTCTTCCATTTACCTACTCTGTGCCCCTCATTCCTTCAACCCCAGTCCGCGTACTCCAATCCCATCGGAGTTCGTCACCACTTCAACGGGTTTCAAGCTGCCATCCCTCGTCGTCTGTCAAGTGGACCCAGGGTCACGCCTCTGATGATATAGTAACAAATCCATTTTCTTCCACCGGGTGACGGATATAGCACTTCTATCCCCGGTATCACACTAACACACAGTGTATTTTACCCTACCAGCTGTATCGCCGGTTAACTTGCGTTCCCAACGCACTTGACCTAGCATAAATAAACAGGCTGTCGCTATTGTATCTTTCTGCCAAGGAGAGGGAAACACAGACCTAGCCAAGACTTACCTGAAGCCTCCGCCAGAGATGGCAGACAAGGAGGAGAAAACCAACATTACGGCACCCGACCCACAGGCCGCTGCCGTTGAGCCCATCGTAACCAAGGAACCCGAAGAAGATGCTGCCTTCGTCATCGACATCGACAGCGTCGACAAGAAGGATGGAGTTTTAGACGTCGACGAGAAGAACGTGAGGCCAGAGCTGAAGGCGACGAAAAGTCACGCCACCGATACGAGTGTCGCGACGACGACGGCAAATCGCCAACCAGAGAGCAAGCCATGGTATAAGACGCCAAATCCACTGAGATGGGGCGGCATCCCCCCAGTACCAGAGGAGAGGATCGTGTCGAAAGAGTACAAAGCTGGGTTCTTTAGCAAGATGACTTTCCAGTGGATGGCGCCTTTGATGAGTGTGAGTCATCTAGCCACTGCGATTAGCCAAGGCACCTAGGTTGTCGTTTCTTTCGAGATACAACGCTGACATCATGCCAGACGGGCTACAAGCGACAACTTGAACCCAATGATATCTGGACGGTCAACCCAGACAGGGCCGCCGATGTCATGACTGATAAGCTGAAGGTCGCCTTCCAAAAACGTGTCGACAAAGGAGACAAATACCCTCTTCTCTGGGCCCTGCATGAAACCTACTATTTCGAGTTCTGGCTCGGAGGCTTCCTACAGCTCATGGCCACCATTTTCCAGGTCATGTCTCCCTTCACATTGCGTTATCTCATCCAGTTCGCCAACGACGCCTGGGACGCTTCTCAGCAGGGACAACCCCCTCCCGCCATAGGCAGAGGCATCGGCCTGGTTCTCGGCGTTACCGCCATGCAGATTCTTCAGAGTTTGGGCACCAACCATTTCATCTATCGCGGCATGATGATCGGTGGTCAGTCGAGAGGCGTCCTCATCAGCCTCATCTTCGAAAAGTCCATGTCGCTTTCTGGTCGCGCCAAGGCCGGCGGTCTCAAGGAAGGTACCAAGGGTCATGAAGAAGAAAACAAGGGGAAGACGAAGGGAAAGAAGGGAGATGCTAAAGGCCCTGGGATCTCCGGGGATGGCACTGGCTGGGGCAACGGTCGAATCGTCAACCTGATGAGCGTTGACACCTACCGTATCGACCAAGCTTGCGCTTTGTTTCACCTCACTTGGACGGGTCCCATTTCCTGCGTCATTACGCTCGTCGTCCTTCTCATCAATTTGAGCTACAGCGCCCTCGCCGGATTTGCGCTCTTGGTAGCCGGGATCCCGTTGCTGACTAGAGCCATACGAAGCTTGTTCAAACGACGTAAGGCCATCAACAAGGTTACTGACCAGCGAGTGGGCTTGACGCAGGAAGTTCTGCAGTCTGTTCGCTTTGTGAAGTACTTCGGGTGGGAGAGTGCGTTCCTCGAACGTCTCAAAGAGATCCGAAATCGCGAGATCCACGCCATTCAGATCCTGTTGGCAATACGCAACGGCATCAACGCCGTGAGTCTGTCGTTGCCCATCTTTGCTTCTATGCTCTCCTTCATCACATACGCAAAGACCAACAACGCGCTCAATCCGGCCGAGATTTTCTCGTCCCTCGCCCTGTTCAACGGTCTCCGTCTCCCGCTCAACTTGCTTCCGTTGGTCCTTGGGCAGGTAGTCGATGCCTGGTCATCTTTGAAACGCATTCAGGAATTCATGGTGGCCGAGGAGCAGGAGGAGGATGTGGTGTATAAGCCAGAAGGAGAGAATGCGTTGGAGATGCACCAAAGCAGCTTTACTTGGGAACGGACCCCGACGCAAGAGTCGGAGAAGACAGTTGCTGGCAAGGCGGCTAAGAAGGGGCCCGCGCAGCCGACGCCACCAAAGGATGCTTCGAAACCGGATGAGCCAGCAACCTCATCTGGCAACAGCACCGGAGATGGCGCGAGTACCCTTGTTGAAGAGGAACGCGAGCCGTTCAAACTGCACGACCTGAGCTTTGAGATCAAGAGGGATGAGCTGGTGGCGGTCATTGGCTCGGTCGGTAGCGGAAAGACGTCGCTGCTCGCCGCACTTGCAGGCGACATGAGAAAGACTTCCGGTGAGGTTGTGCTTGGAGCTTCCAGAGCCTTTTGCCCTCAGTACGCATGGATTCAGAACGCCTCGGTACGAGAAAATATCCTCTTCGGCAAGGACATGGATAAGGCCTGGTACCAAGAGGTTATCAGTGCGTAAGTTGGTCTTAACCCTCAAAACTCACCCGTACTGACCTAAACCAGCTGTGCTCTCCGACCCGATCTCGCGATGCTCCCCAACGGCGACATGACTGAAATCGGGGAGAGAGGTATTACCATCTCCGGCGGTCAGAAGCAACGGTTGAACATCGCCAGAGCAATCTACTTTGATTCTGATGTCGTACTCATGGACGATCCGTTGAGCGCTGTTGATGCTCACGTGGGACGCCATATCTTTGACAACGCTATTCTTGGTCTCCTGAAGGGTAAATGCAGAATCCTAGCAACCCACCAGCTCTGGGTCCTCAACCGATGCGACAGAGTCATCTGGATGGAGGGCGGCAAAATTCAAGCCATCGACACATTCGATAACCTGATGCGAGAGCATCGTGGTTTCCAACAACTGTTAGAGACAACCGCCGTGGAAGAGAATAAGGATGAGACTACCCCAGCCAAGTTGAACGAGGCGCCAGGTGAGGACAAGAAGAAGAATAAGAAGGGTGCAGCCCTCATGCAACAAGAAGAGCGGGCCGTTTCCAGTGTCCCCTGGAAAGTATACCGCGACTACATCCGCGCCTCTGGCAGCATCCTCAACGCGCCGTTCCTCATCGGTTTACTCCTTCTCTCCCAGGGAGCCAATCTCATGACGAGTCTTTGGCTTTCGTACTGGACGAGCAAGAAGTATCCTCTCTCGGATGCCCAGTATATCGGCGTGTACGCCGGTCTCGGTGCGCTTCAGGCGCTTCTCATGTTCATCTTTTCCCTGCTCTTGTCCATCTTGGGCACCAAGTCCAGCAAAGTGATGTTGCGACAGGCCGTAACCCGAGTACTCCGTGCGCCGATGTCGTTCTTCGATACGACTCCGCTTGGTCGTATCACCAACCGATTTTCCAGAGACGTCGACGTAATGGACAACAACCTCACGGACGCAATGAGGATGTACTTCTTCACCCTGGCCATGATTCTCTCCGTCTTTGCCCTAATCATCGCCTTCTTCCATTACTTCGCGATCGCCCTTGGGCCATTGTTGGTATTCTTCGTCCTCGCCTCTTCCTATTATCGCGCATCAGCTCGCGAGGTCAAGCGTTTCGAGTCGGTCCTCCGGTCAACTGTGTTCGCCAAGTTCGGTGAGGGCCTGAGTGGTGTCGCCAGCATTCGAGCTTACGGCCTCAAATCACACTTCATCGCCGACCTCCGTAAATCCATCGACGAAATGAACGCTGCATACTACCTGACCTTCTCAAACCAACGGTGGCTCTCTACGCGTCTCGATCTCATCGGCAACCTTCTCGTCTTCACCGTTGGTATCCTCGTCGTGACGTCCAGGTTCAGCGTGCCTCCAAGCATAGGTGGTTTGGTCCTCAGTTATATTCTGGGTATCGTGCAGATGATCCAATTCACAGTACGCCAGCTCGCCGAGGTCGAGAACGGTATGAATGCCGTAGAACGCATTCAGTACTACGGCACCCAGCTCGAGGAGGAGGCACCCCTGCAAACCATCGAAGTACGTCCGTCATGGCCAGAGAAGGGCGAGATCATCTTCGACAACGTCGAGATGCGCTACCGTGCCAACCTTCCTCTCGTCCTGTCAGGTCTCTCGATCCACGTACGCGGCGGTGAACGCATAGGCATTGTAGGCCGCACGGGCGCCGGCAAGTCGTCCATCATGTCGACTCTTTTCCGCCTCGTCGAGCTCTCTGGCGGACATATCACAATCGACGGCGTCGACATCTCCACTATTGGCCTCCACGACCTGCGCTCGCGCCTCGCCATCATCCCACAAGACCCGACCCTCTTCCGCGGCACAGTCCGCTCCAATCTGGACCCCTTCAGCGAGCACACTGACCTCGAGCTCTGGTCCTCCCTGCGCCAGGCAGACCTCGTCCCCTCCGACTCCAACCTGGACGACCCGCGGTCCAAGCAGGACCCGTACAGGATCCAACTTGACTCCGTCGTCGAGGAGGACGGGCTCAACTTCTCTCTCGGCCAGCGGCAGCTCATGGCTCTCGCGCGCGCCCTCGTCCGCGGCAGCCGCATCATCGTCTGCGACGAGGCCACCTCCTCCGTCGACATGGAGACGGACGACAAGATCCAAAACACAATCGCCACCAGCTTCCGCGGCCGCACCCTGCTCTGCATCGCCCACCGCCTGCGCACAATCATCGGCTACGACCGCATCTGCGTCATGGACGCCGGCCGCATCGCCGAGCTCGACACCCCTCTCGCGCTGTGGCAGTGTGATGGCGGCATCTTCAGGGGCATGTGCGACCGCAGCGGCATTCGTCTCGAGGATATCCATGGCGCGAGCGAGGAGATGGGTTTGAAGGACCAGGTTGGCGAGTCGAGTCGACTAGCTTGAGGTCTAGCATCGTCACCTTCCCAGCTGATGAAGACAGCCAGTCAAATCTTGGATTTAGAAAGATTGCGTTGATTGACTTGGGAGAAAAGTGGGAATGAGTACACAAAGATAATAATTTTGGGTTTCATAGCGTCTTATATGCCGTCAGCAGTGTATTAATACCCAGAAAAACGCCCACACCCGAGGACTCTCGAACCGAGTCAGCTGGTGGGCTGCGGAAAGTTCGCTTTATTGCACCATCGCGTTATACAAGTTAGACCAAAAGCTTCAAACAAGGACAAAAAAAGAGACTATACCGTTTCACTTAGATCTCGAGATGCATCATCGTTCTGTGTACATTTTCTCGGGTAGATGCCCAGGATGGTTCGCGCCACACGAACCACAGCATAGCAGCAGCAGCAGCACAAATCGCAAGAGTGGTATATCTGGCATCGCACCTGAACTCACCTATGGTGGTACAAGATCCAGCGGGTTCGCTGAATATCAAAGACGCAACCACTTTGCCAGGGGGGAGAAAAAAAAGGAGAGGAAAAAGGGCACGCGGTGTAAGCTTGCACGCCTCGCCAAAATAAGCGACAAACTTGCCAAGCGTACCATAGACGGCAGAACAGAAGAGCACGCTAGAGAGATGGCTGGACGGATAATCGACATTGGGAAGGTCAAGGAAGACGCGGAAAAAAAAAAAAAAAAAGGCTAAACCTGGAGCCCTCCCTGCTTCGGTCCGGATGTTGCGGCTTGCTGATGACCGAGTTCTTAGTTTGTCCAAAACTCTAATTAATTGCCTCTTCTTTCTGTCTCTGCCCCGCTGGGATGGTCCAGACAAAGTTGGGACGACGGAAAAGGTCAGATAGCATAACGGCTTGATACCGAAGTAGAGTTTTCCACCCCACAGGTAGTTGCCAGGGACGACGATGTTTGGACGGGAAAAAAGTCTGTGTCAGCCTTGATGATGATGGGATGCATGCTTTCGGAGGCTCGAGCAACGACATTGACCTGGTCAACATCAGCTTAGGCGTCAGGTTGGCTACAATGGCGTTTGCATAGGTATTGTAAGAATCAAGTCAACAAGAACTGCCTCGGTTTGTTTTGAAGGTTTTGCTGATTCAATGGGAATGTATGTACTAGCAACGCGCAAGAAACGATAAACGATAAGCAAAGTGCCCATAGTGGACTATCACCACCTTGACTCCAAGCCCAATGCTCCGGCGCCTGTTTGAGCGTGCAGGACAGACAGGAAACAATAAAATACCGCCCCGGCGCGGTGCCCGATCACAGCATTCGATCAGGGCATCCGACTTGCTTTTTGACTGTTTTCCACCAGACTGTAGGAAAACTGGCATTGCAGGAACCGGTCCATCGAGAATTAAGAATAAGTATGTCGTTCTGAAACCAAGACGTGTGCATGCCCATACCCCTGACGCCGTAGTTGTGCCTCCTTAGAATCCCAAGCCGCGAATATCACGTTTTCATATGACGCGGCGGGAATCGCTTCCGCAGACGTCGACGTAAAGAAACCACCAAGCTATTCCCACTAGAACCGCCCGCCGGGAGAGTTGCTGTTGACGTTCCGCGATCCCGGGTTAGCCGGCGGGAAGGCATTGGGGTTTTCGTCGAGCAAGTCCTCGAGGTATGCGCTGGGCGCTCTTTGACCATTGCCGGGGGCCGCAGCCAGGTTGACGGAGCTCGTGCTTAGGTCACGTCTCGTCCCGAAAGAAGGCGATTCGGGGGGGGTAGATTCTCTCATGTTGTTGCGCGACGCCATTCCACCGTACTGGCCGCGAGAGTCGGGCCGAAGGTTCGTCAAGCTTATTGAGTGACCATGAGCGTGGTTGGGAGAAGAGGTGCCAGCAGCGTAGAATCCAGAGGGCAGGAAACGCGAGTCACGGACACTGTCGCGGTTGTTGCCTCCGCCACCGCCGCCAGCCGCCGTGGGCGAGAAGAATAGGTTTGACTGGCTCGGGGTTGCAGAGGGAATTGGACCGCGCTGCGTCCTACGAACACCGCGTCCATTCGCAACCAGAGACGGAGTAGATTCTTGATCGGTATACTTGTAGAACTGGGCAGGAGGAGCGGGGAAGCTAGCCTTATCATTGGCAATGTGCTGGGCGTTGGCTGCACGAGCGACAGAGCGATGCAGCAGGCAGGCCACGATGCCGCGCCAGATCAAGATACCGAGACCGAAAGCGCCGAGAATGGCACCGACTGCGATGAAGACGGTTCCCTGAGGAGCGCTCGATCGGTGCATGAAGGGAGCATTGTTCGTAGGCGGGACTGTTGGGGGAGGGTAGGTTATCGTCAGGGGCTGGTTGGTGAGCGACGGGAAACCGGTCAGCACATCTCCTGAGGATGCTGTGGTGCCTCCAGTGATTCTCGGGGCGGAGAAGGTCTCGGCGGTTGTCTCAACATTGCCAGTGTTCGTGATGGAGACTGCGTTTTGGGTAGTGCGAGTCGGGGTGTCGGTAGTGGCCGCGGCCTGCGATGTTTGGGCGGTGGTCGCTGCATTTCCTCCACTGGTATTGTCTTGCGCGAGACCCGTTGCGGTGAACAGCGAGAGGGCTGTAAAGGTGGACAGGAGAAGCGTGCGCTTCAGCGAAGTGCGGGAAGAAGCCATCGTCATCGGTTCGTAAAGCCCAATAGCATCCAAGGTCGTCTTCGTTCTTTTTATTTTATTTAATCTTTTGTTCAATATCAACCGTTGCGAAATCGAAGCGCTCATGCGGATGGACGATTCTCGTGTGAACTGGCGATGAAGTCGGCCCAGGCTAATGGTGTTGGGTGCGTGGCTGTGTTCGTTGCCCAGCGGTAGAAAATAATAGCCTTGGTCTTCGTGATTGGGTCGAATGTTGCAATATGCTTCGTTCGATTCGTCCGACTAGGCGCTGTGAGTCGAAGTTGGCGGCTGATTGAAACGATGGCATCGAAGGAATCGCGGAACCAGAGCGAACACCAAAGATGATGAAGGAGAAAAGGCTTCTGTCACGGGCTAGAACATTGCAATAGCCGGCGGGTGCGGCTTCGGGAGCTGCTGGAAGGGGAGGGAGAGGGACGAGGGATGAGAAAGCAAGAGAGGGAGGGATGGTGTGTGATGGGGAGGGAGAGGGTAAGTTACAGCGGGTCAGGTAGCAAGGATGCAGCCTGGGGGAAAAAAGACGGAATGGTCTTCCCCTGTCGCGAGGGCCAAAGAGCACGAGGAACCGCACAGGCAGGAACAGGAGCTAGAGGAACCTGGCGGTATTAGCGGGCTGCCCCTTCCAGAGTTGGTGTTTTCTGCGGGTTGTTTATTCTCGTTTTTTTTTTTTTTTTTTTTTTTTTTTGGGGGGGGGGGGGGGGGGGGGGGGGGGGGGTTGGGGGAATTTTTTG